>APFE031576643.1:69449-84810 GCA_000404065.3 Pinus taeda
GTGTGTCTCTTCATTTTGCTGGATAATAGAAAGGAAGGACTGGCTGTTCGAGGTGGACGTAGCCCAAACTGGGTGAACCACGTATATCTGTGTCTCTCTTGTTTTGTGCGTTTTTTGTGTTTATATTCTGCAATATTTTATGTGTTCCATTGCTCCGTAATATATAATTTTCTAACACACTGTTAGAAAATTATATATTATAGAGCAATGGAACACATAAAATATTGCAGAAATATAAACACAAGAAATGCATAAAACAAGAGAGACACAGATATACGTGGTTCACCCAGTTTGGGCTACGTCCACGGAGAAACAACCAGTCCTTCCTTTTATATTATCCAGCAAACTGAAGAGATACAACCTACATCAGATCCCCTATAATTCCCTCTTCACTCTCAATATCCTCTCTCTTCCTCACTCAAAATATAGATCTACATAGACGCAATCCAATTCCCTCATATATAGCGAGGGGTTGATTTCTAGGGCAAAAAAACCCTAAATTAAACATAACTTCTACCATCATATCTTCGCCTAATGAACGGCCGAGATTTACTATGAAATTACAACATTTTACAAGGCAATTTTACATGTATTTTTAGCTTCGGGGGCATTGCTGGACCCCCCTGCAGCAAATATTTTACAAGCAGTGTTGCCACCCCATTACAAACTAGGGTCCAATGCGGCGATACCTTTGAATACAAAATATAATCAAGCTCCACACCCAACAAACACATCAATCCTATGCTCCTCTAGAATATCTTTTACCCTTATATTCAATTTTTGGAAGTCCTTAATGTGCTCCACCATTGAACCTTTTTGTTTCAGATTTATCAATTGGATAAAAAGGTGTTGCTTTTTGTATCCTCATAATGTGCAATCATTTCTTCTGTAGAAATTTCCAAAGTGATAATTTGTTTACGAGAGCAAAGCCATCGATACCATACAAACTGATTAGGTTCCAAATATAAAGTTTCAATGCGTACCTTTTGTGTGTTTTGCACATTATGGAGATCGAAATATTGCTCCATCTGTAGTATCCATGTTATGGGATCCTTGCCATTGAACTTCCTCATATCGATCTTTGGAACATGGTGGGTCTTTAATCCAATGTTAGAGTCTATTAAATCATGATTAACATTTCTTTTATTCTCATCATGAATTTCCTTTACTACCCTTTCACCATTAGTAAGCATTTCTTGTAGCAACGTTGTTAAATCTATCTTCAAATCTTCCATGTTTCCTTTAAGTTTTTCTTCTATACCATCCATCTTAGCTTCCATGCCATCCATCTTAGCTTCCATGCCATTCATCTTAGCTTCAACGCCATTCTTTAAACCATCCATCTTAGCTTCCATGCCTTTCTTTAAACCATCCATCTTAGCTTCTGTTACTTTTTGTGAGAGTGAAATCGTTGCACTTGTTCTCATAATTTTGATACATCATGTTGCATTTCTTCCTCTTCTTCATGAGTCATGCTAGAGTTTTCATGTTTATTACTATGTATTTCCATTTTATTTCTTCGAGGCATCAATTAATGATAATTATGCTTCACTATGTCCTTTGAATTCCTTCAAACTAATTTTTCTAACCAAACTTATGCAAAATTTTAAAAATAATACACACCTTTTTTGACTTTGTAGGAGCTCAATAATGAATTGGTTATATCTCTGTGGTATCCCTTTGCATCCCCTTTCCAACCTTGCAAGTTTGATCAAGATTGGATTCTCCAAGAAAGAGTTATTCCAAATCTCCCACGATGACATAATTATAGACTAGTTCATAAGAGAAAACTTGTACGAAGTGCCACATGTCACGTTTTCGACCTTTAGACTTGAAACCAATATACATAAAACTACATACCATTCTCTTTCTATACGTTTTTACAAAATTTCAATATGATACTCAAAGAGAAAGTTATTACGATTTTCTCCAGGTCGCTTATTTGAGATATAATTCAAGAGCTTGTAAAAATTCTAACTTCCTTGGATCATATCTCTGAAAATATAGTGACACAAGATCTGAAATATGTATTTGAGGTTCATCACTATTTCGGGTCAAATGGGTTTTAATTTTAGCTTCTAAAACTTCGTAGAAAAAAATTTATAGTGAAACTTCCACGATGACCTGTTTGAAGCAGTGAAACATTAGAATCCAAAGCTCTTACATAAATTGTTATGCAACTAACTCACAAAATAGAAGAAAAGATAGAGAAACGACTTCAAAATCAGCCTCTTCTAGGGGGAAACCTCCCTTAAATTACACAAATGAATAATTCTTGGATTCTACAAATGATAAGACCTCCTTTCTATATATAGGAGTCTAAGGGGTCACAATGTAGTCAAGTCGGCATAACAATAATAATGTAAGGGCACAACAATAACAATAGTGGGCTTCTATGGGGAACAATAATAAAAATAAGGGGATAACATGGGCACAACAATAATAATAAGGGACTAAAATGACAATAATAATAAGGGAATATAGTAGTATTATTGGGGCCTAACAAATAGTGATATGATTAATAATGTCATTGCAAATTACAATATTGATGCACCAAGATTTGAGTCTTCAAAACCAAAATATCTACCATCAACACCCTCATAAGGATCAAAGGAATTTCCCTCATAATCCAAAAAATGGTAATTATGAATTCGATTTTTATAGAGAAAAATTGAAAGATTGAACTTTAGATCAATGTCGACTATCAATATCGAGTGTGCTTGGATTAATGGATGGTTGTAGCGTCATATAAATAGGTATTTTCAAACTTCTTGTTGATGTGTATCATTGGTTTTATAGTCATATAATGTTCCACTCACTTGCTATTTAAATGTTTAGGATCTACCAAGAATGGAAATCAACTAGAATGTTCAATTGTAAGTTTTGATTCTGTTTTTTTATCCGTTGAGCTTTGATTGGTGTTTTTTGTAACGTAACTCGTACTATCCCTTAGCCCAAATAAGGATATAACGAGACAACTACTGGACAGACCCAACCTCCATGGTCCAATCATGGAGATGGGGTGAAAAAATTTCAACCTTCTTCGACTCTCTCAAAACTTAAAACGGCTAACCTTGTTGCATTCATCTTTTCGAGACCATTATAACTATATAAAATTTTTCTCCAATCCCACCTTCGAATCAAAATATATGCCCATCCAAAGATTAGCCATTAATTTCATGCCATATCATCAACCTTCCACATGGCTCCTACATGGTCCCCACATAGTTACGCCAGTCAACCTCCTCACCACCATAATATAGTGTTACCATAGTAGCTAACCCACTCATACCAGTCACGTAATAACTCCACTCTAGAATATGTATAACCCAATCCATAACATATGTGCACCATAAGAAAGGTATTGCGGGTGTGGTTCCCCCTCGTCACCCAAGAAATACCCTTCTCAAAAGTAACTCTTGCAGCCCCTCAATGTTCCCTCTAGGGACAACCCTCTTGGGATTCAATGGAACCCTAGTAGTCCCTTCTCCACCATGTCCTAACATTATTTGATGTGGTAGCACTCACATGGATCCAATCCTTCCACGACATCCCAAATTTTTAATGTCAAAATTTTCTCACGTAGTCCCTCATTGTTCTTTCCAGCGATAAGGCACCAGGAAACATGGATTCCTAATGATCCATCATCCACATGTCCCAATGCCATTGGTTACCATAGAAAGCTCAGGCTCCACCACTTCCTCCTCACCCCACAAAATTAATCTTGAGAGTTTCTTCCCAAGGCTCCCTCATAAGGTTCTAGGGTGCCTCTTGTGAAATATCGAGGTTATATGGATATGGCTTAGTCTCCCCCTTAACTTGTAGGTAGACATGTTCACATCACATGAAATTTGTCCCCACCAAATGGGCCCCGCGCACTCCATGTTACCGTGATACATAAAGCTCGGGAGTTCTACCATGTCCTTGATTCGAAATATCTGAGGTATGGGGTTTTTGGGTGATGGCATATGTCTTCACGCCCTCCACATGCCTTGGGTCCCACATAAGTATTGAAAACCTGCAATTTTATTTCTTTCATGTTATATGTGATTCGAGGATTTTCCACCTTATCGTGCCAATTCTTAACATCTTACCCCACCCGCCACTTTTTCCCAACATTTTGATCTCGATGGGACTTGCCCCCTCCCATTGAATTCTCTGGTGTGTCAAACCCCCAGGGCATGTGGATGGTTATTCAATGCTCCACCCAAATCGAAAATCCAGATGTCTTTTTCCTTCGTTCTTGGTTATAACGCTTGAATGCATGGTTGTATCAAGGACTAAAGCCTTTCCTCCAAAATTCTAAGGGATTACCACCCTGCACAAATACATGGGCTTACACCACTTGCCTTTACAAAACTCTTTAGAGTTATCCCTCCTAAGATTGATATCCTTTCAAACCCCACTACCCTACTAAATGTATATGAAGTACCTACGGTGATTATTCCTTCATTGACCTCCCGCTATCTCTTCAAAGCTTCCCAAGGCCTCGACCTAGCCTACGAATATATAGATATTTAGACCTATACTCATGTATCAAGAACAATATCCTTCCTAAGATTATAATAAAATATTGGCCTGATAGCCAAGTCATTTTAGTGTAGGCATCCATTAAATTAATAGAGATATATTGTCTATCTCTTGTATACATAGTCATATAGACCAATTTACGGAATCACGATGAGCATGGGAGTAACCCACTGCTAAACATTAACATAAGAAATTATTGACTCTGTTGCCAAAAAATAATAATGATACACAAAGCATGAACAAGCACTAATATATCGTGCTTTGGGGATCAAACATCCCTCATTATTCACATGGTATTTAGCATCAATTATTCACATAGGAATTAACATTTCTCACTAGTATGATAGGCATTAAACTTGCACATTACCCACACAAAAAGTTTAGCCTCCCTGTTTTAGAGGTTAGAAACTAAACTTGCTACCATTATTTTTAACAAAGTATTATCATTGCAAAGAGTTGGCCATCTCCTTGATAATCGTGCACTTACAAGATTCACACATTCCTTGCATACGAGTCATTTAGACTACGATTATGCCCATTCATTTTCATTATGGCCCTTTAGACAAATTTTTAACTCTTAATAGCTCACCAAGATATATGCCTCTCAGCCAATAATAAACATAAAATAAGCCCATGGGTACATACAAGAACCTCTTTATTGCTTAAGACATATACAAGAAGTCCCCATTCTTTAAGCAAGAAAAAAATGAGATTTCATATTATATCATAGGTATTAAACCAGCAAATTGAATCCATATCAATATAGGCCATATGCCAACATAAGAACTTAAACCATTCCACATCCATGCCTTGAAGATAATAATGTTCATTCAGATAGGAATACCTCATCCCTCAACATTATAAGTCATGTTAAAGCAATACATTAAACAAGCATAAAGCATTCATACATGAGAGTCATAAGTAGGCACTTATCTTTGATAGATTGAACCAAGAAATTGAGATTGGGACTTCAACTCTCAAACCAACCTTAGACACATTGTAGCTAAGCCTTTCATGTAGTAGTCACCCCTAGAGTCAGATTCTAGAGCTTGAGGAAGAGTGCTTAAGGGATCAAACCAAATCTTCCATCTGAAATAGGGACTCGATAGGATCATCTACCTCCACCCACCAACTACTTCATGTATTCAATATATAAGAGTGAACCCAATGGTCCACCACCTCCACCCTATAGCTACTACAAAAATTATTATGGTTCTACCAATACAAGCTAGAGGATGTAGAAATTCCTTATAGATTTAAACTGCTAATTGTAATTTACTAAACAATAGACTTGAATCTACTCTACTCATCAATGGAAACAATTAAACGATCGTGAAATCACAAAGCATACAAGAGAAAGAATTCAATCAACACATTACACAATGATTTCCTGGCGAAAACCATAGATAAAAACCCTTTCTATCTATATATTGAATTAGTCAGAAAATATGAGAAGATTACAATTCTTTGCTCAAGCTCGAGCAACCTCTGCACTATCTTTATCTATCCCACAACTTCCTAGACAAGCCTAGGCCAATGCTTAACCAATTTTCTGCTTGCACACGTCCCTATTTCCTTGCATTATTTCCTTGTGAACTAGCCCCCTATTAATTAGGGAAATTCCTCAATATGAATTGTGCAATCCCCATAGGCCTTCCTCTAACTCCATGCACCACCTATACAATTCACATGATTATACAACCGAAAGTACACTACCCTTGGATGCCAATATCAATTGGGTGACTCTCAGATATGACATGCATGAGTTATTTATGAGTGAATCATCAGTTAACTAGTTGAACACGTGAAGCAACACCCCAATATCTGACCTCCTACTGAGTGCAATTGATATCTGCTTCCTGATGTACCATGAAACTATTGCTGAACCAATACTAAATATTCCTCCTGATGTGCTCTTCTTATTGGATGGACTCACTACCCAATCTGCATATGTGAAGCCTTGTAGCTTCACTCCTTTTGTTTATTTGTGCCAAATACCAAACTGACTACTGCCTTTGAGGTATCTCAACACATGTTTAGTTGCCTTCCAATAGATTTTGGTTGGCTTAACCTTTGCTGGACTAAGTTGGTTAACTACAAAACATATGTTCGGTCATGTGTTCACCAAATACATAAGTGAACCCACAAGTTTCCTGTAAATAGTAGCCTCCACAAATTCACCTGAAGTATCATCTTCCTTCCTCCAATTCCTTGCTAGATGAGTCTCCATGGATTTTCTGTTCTCTATGTGGAACTTCTTCAGTATCTCGTTGGCATACTTTTCCTGAGAGACAAATAGTTCCTCATCTCCTTTCCATACTTCCATCCCAAGGAAATAATGCATGAGCCCTAGGTCCTTCATCTTGAATTCACTTGCAAGATCCTCTTTGCAATATTTTACCAAATTCTCATCACCTGTTAAAATTAAATCATCAACATATAATGCTATAATCAACAATTTACCTTCAACCATAATATGGTAAAGGTTTGCATTTGCTTCACTTTTGGTGAATCCCAACCTAGTGAAATAGTTGTCAATCCTGGCGTACCAAGCATGGGGTACTTTTTTCAATCCATACAATGCTCTCTTGATTCTGCATCACATGTGACTCTCTATTGAAGGTCTCAAATCCTGTTGGTTGCTCAATGTACACCTCTTCCGCAATCACTCCATTGAAGAATGTTGTCTTCACATCCATCTGATGTGTCTTCCATCCCATCTATGTTGAAAGTGCTAGAATAGATCTTATTGAATAGTATCTTGCTATTGGAGCAAAGGTCTCCATGTAATCAATTCCCTCCACCTGAGAGAACCCTCTGATAAAAAATTTGGCCTTGTGTTTCTCGACACTCCCATCTTCTACTTTCTTTACCTTGTAAAGCCATCTGGAAATCATTACTGGCTTGTCTTTTAGTCTTGGGACCACTTCCCAAACATTGTTTATGATAATAGAGTCATACTCCTCTACCATGCAATCAACCCATATTGGTTGTTGCATTGCTTCCTCGAATGAGGATGGCTCAATCTCTACACTCTTGGTCACTAGAGCCATGTAGCTAGTGTACCGATCTAGTGACCTCTTGTGCCTGCACTGTGATGTGGGTGCTCCCACATTCTCTCTAGCATCATGCATCAATCTGTTAGCTTCTCTGGTGTGCTTCCTTCCATCTCTGGAAGTCTCTTCATGAGTGGGTGATTCTACTCTCCGCTCCTCTGCATGTGGCTGCTCCACATCATCCTGAGGTTCTTCCTTTGGAGTTAGAATCTCCTCATCTGCATGTAACTGATCTCCCTCTTAAAGGAACATCTGATGGCCTTCTCTTCATTGAGCTTCACATCTCTACGAACCACTGTCATCTTGTGAGATGGAAGGTACACCCGATAGTTGTGAGATGTATCAGTGTACCCCACAAAAATGACAACCAAGTTGTTGAATCCAGCTTTTTCCTTGCATCCTTGGTAACATGACAGTAAACTAATGAACCAAAGATCTTGAAGTATGCTACATCTAGTTTCTTACCTGAAAAAACTTAGTTTGGTGTACTCATCCCGAGAATTCAATGAGGACTTTTGTTATGCACATATACAACTATGTTGCATGCTTCATCCCACAAGTGCAATGGTAGACCTTGATCATGTAACATCACTTGTGCAACTCCCACAATACTTTTGTTCTTCCTTTCCGCCACCCCATTCTGTTGTGGGTTATGAGGTGCTATTAACTCTCGTCGAATGCCTTATGATGCATAGAAGTTCTTGAAGTCATTCGACAAATATTCTCCACCGTTATCGCTCCTGAGAGCCTTCACTTTCTTGCCAGTGTCTTTCTCAACAAGTTCTTTAAATTCACAAAATTTAGAGAACATCTAATCTTTATTCTACGTGAAGAAAATCTAGAACTTACATGATAAATCATCTACAAATATTACATAATACATGTGTTTGGTTGTGGAGGCTATCGAGAATGGTCCACACACATTTGAGAGAACTCTTTGAAGGATCACTTGCGCTTGATTGTCCTTATTATGAAAGGTGGCTTTTGTGTACTTCCCCAATGTACACCCTTTACATGTATCTAAATTTGTCTCATTGCTTCCTAGATAAGCCTAGGCCAATACTTAACCAATTTTTTGCTTACTCAAGTCCCTATTTCCTTACGTTGTTTCCTTGGTAATTATCCCCCTATTAATTAGGGAAATTCCTCAATATGAATTGCACAATAGTCATAGGCCTTCCTCTGACTGCATGCACCACTTGTACAATTCATATGATTATACAACTGATAGTACACTACCTTTGAACTCTAATCTCAACTGGTAACTCTTAGATCTTACATGCATGAGTTATTTATGAGTGAATCATCAGTTAACTAGTTGAACACATGAAGCAACACCCCCCTGTCTGACCTCCTACTAGTTCCTCCACCAGTTGGAACTAGCTTAACTAACTTTAACTGAGTTAAATTGAATTAATTAATTACAACTCAAAATAAACTCAATGAGGGCTCCTATAATGTGGGAGACACTCTACATGACTCACGTTAGACCCTTAAATCGAATTAACTGAGCCAACTAAGTCAAATTAATTTAGTTAACTTGTATAAGTTGTCTTGTGACGTGGAATTAGATTTTATTCCTAATTTAATTCATGGAAAAAATTTAATCAGGATTTTCTTGTTGCATTTTCAAAAGAGGAGCGAATCTAGAGGCTACCCACCTCCACCTTAAAGCAAATGAGGGAATCCAGAGGTCCCTCAACAAATTCTTCCACACTGTGGTTCCACCCACTAATGGGAATCCATAACCCACTGTGTAAACCAGAAAATAAGCAGAGGGTGTTGAAGAACTCTCCTTACTAGAATTCAAGGAACAAACCTCCACCTAAGTTGTCAAGGGAATCTAGAGAAAACCATATGCACCTTCCATTTTTATAGGGAATCTAGAGGCTATTGTCCTCACATGGAATATATTCTTCCACCTCCCAATACTCATTCTTCTCCTTGCCTCATGGTAGTGACACAAAGCTATGTGCTATTTTCCTCCTGTGCAACACAACCAATGCTTATGTGATCCTCTGCTTGAGGCTTTCTTTTCTTTGTCTTCTTCCCTGAGCTTCTTTCTTTATCGTCTCTTTTGTTCTCTCTTGTTCTCTATTCCTTTCTCTGTATTAATCTCATTTCCTCTCCATGTGTGAGAGATTGCATTCTACGCATATGCTCTCTTCCTTCCCATGTGTGGGATGTCCTCCTCCTCTAGAACACTTCTCTCCCATTACATCATCGCAACCATTTTTTTGGTTGTGTGCGGCAGTCCTTACTGTCATCCCCTCTTCCTTCTTGGCTATGGTGGTTCTGTTGCATCCAACTGGTGGAGAGTCTGATGTGTGTAAGCACTTCTTCCTACACACTTCTTATTGGTTGACCCCTCTGTCCCCCAACTCCCAACTGCAACCCATCCTCTATTTCATTTTTGTCCCTTTTTCCTTGTATATTTTTCCAAGGAAGACATGGCTCTTTTATCCTTCTTCCTCAGCTGGATTAATGGCATAACAGGTCCATTTAATCACACACCTACTAGCCTTCAATGGATGTCATGAAACAATCAAGTTTCCTTCAAATCCAAAACAATCTCCTTCCTCAAGCTCTAGAATCTTTGTCCCAATTCTCAAGCCTTTTAATTTATAATCAAAATAAATGGATATTTACGATGCATGTAAGAGGGGAATTTGTCCAAAGGGGTTGTCACGTTTTTCATGCCACTCATTTATTTTTGTTTAAAGGGGAGAGGTTTAAAGATGACGAGCATTGTATTTATGGATAAAGATTGTCTATGGATGTTGCTTTATTGTCTAGTTGACTAATCAATTAAACCATGTTGTCTTGTTGTCTAGTCGATTGATCACTAGGATTGCGTTTTGAACAAATTAATATGGACTAGAATTAATAGATATCAACATTGTCGAATTAATAGATATCAACATTGTCGACTTTATAATCTGAATGGATTTTGTTCAAAAATATTTGATATAATTTTTTAAAATATTTTTTTATGGATGAAAAAAATCTTAACCTCACGTGTTAAATTGAACGTTCATATCGCCTCTGATATTTTTTTGAGAAATGCGTCGGCTATTTTTGTGAAGTCAAACGATATACTTTATTGTTTTTCGCATTTTTGACCGAAATCCTCTGCCACGGCATTCACATAATCTTAACTCGCAATTAAAAATTGTTTTATATTCTAATTGTACACGTGTTTTCAACTCTACCGAATATTTGCTATAAATTTGATATAATTTTTTAAAATATTTTTTATAGATGAAAAAAATCTTAACCTCACGTGTTAAATTGAACAGTCATATCGCCTCTGATATTTTCTTGAGAAATGAGTCAGTTATTTTTGTGAAGTCAAACGATATACTTTATTGTTTTTCGCATTTTTGACCGAAATCCTCTGCCACGGCATTCACATAATCTTAACTCGCAATTAAAAATTGTTTTATATTCTAATTTCTCGTCCTTCACAATTGTACACGTGTTATCAACTCTACCGAAGCATCTATGTTGAATTGCAGTAAAAAACCGCCATATTGCAGACTTTTACCGACAAGTCAAATGAAGACTTTTTTAACAAATGATTTACCAAGGGTTGAGTTTGTATAATATTCAAAATTGTAGTTTTTATAAGTTACTAAATTAATTTAACCATCATTATTTTTATTTATGAAATGATTTTGATGATTTGATTAACCAAATCATTAACCGTTATCAAACGTTAAAATCAAAATCAAAATGTGATTTCAAATATTAACCACACACTACTGACGGAAAAACATATTCCCGTAACAGTGATATTATTCCTTTCTGATGTGTCGTAATCACGCGTGGGGAATATAGAATGATGTGTAATTATTGTTTATTGGCATTTCATTCAAAAGCTCTCCAACATATTCTCCCAATATTAACTTTATACATTCACAACAATGATAAATAGACTAAAGATATTATGGTGTTTTCATATCCAAAATTATGTGTTTAAATTTGAAGGATTCCTTATCATTTTCTTATCTTTAAAGCCATTTAAAATCTGATAATGTCAATGTCCATTCTAACATACAGCTTGAGTGGGCCTAATGGTTAAGAGCATGTGTTTCCTCCTAAGAGGTCACAGGTTCAAACCCAGAGGGGGGTAGAGTATGTATGCCTTCGTAGACTTAGCAGTCAAATCGCTGCCCGGAGGTGGGTCCCTTGTCCCACAAACAAGGGGGTCTCATACACCAATTTGGTGTCTGGCTTGGCTGTGACCTTAAAAATGGATATTATTATTATATGTGTGGAATTTTTTAACATTGACTTTGGGCATGGGTTTGTTAGTTGGTCACCTAGCTTCCTTTAATTTCTAGAAAATTGGTCATGGGGTTTGTTTAATTTTTGGAAGGTTGTAGGTTTAATGAACATCATAGGTTTATATGTGAGATTTTAACATTGATTTGGAGGATAGTTTATTAGTTGAGTTGGTTAATTAATTTTTTATTTTTATTTTTTTAAGAGTTTTGAAAGGTTATAGGTTTAATAATTATGATATATATAAGTTGTAGGACAAGGGGGCCTCATACACCAATTTGGTGTCTGGCTTGGCTGTGACCTTAAAAATGGATATTATTATTATATGTGTGGAATTTTTTAGCATTGACTTTGGGCATGGGTTTATTAGTTGGTCACCTAGCTTCCTTTAATTTCTAGAAAATTGGTCATGGGGTTTGTTTAATTTTTGGAAGGTTGTAGGTTTAATGAACATCATAGGTTTATATGTGAGATTTTAACATTGATTTGGAGGATAGTTTATTAGTTGAGTTGGTTAATTAATTTTTTATTTTTATTTTTTTAAGAGTTTTGAAAGGTTATAGGTTTAATAATTATGATATATATAAGTTGTAGGACAAGGGGGCCTCATACACCAATTTGGTGTCTGGCTTGGCTGTGACCTTAAAAATGGATATTATTATTATATGTGTGGAATTTTTTAGCATTGACTTTGGGCATGGGTTTATTAGTTGGTCACCTAGCTTCCTTTAATTTCTAGAAAATTGGTCATGGGGTTTGTTTAATTTTTGGAAGGTTGTAGGTTAAAAATGGAAATTCAAATTTCAATAATAATAATAATAGTAAATTAAAATATTTATTAAATATCTAATTATTTATTGAAAGATGTGATAAAGATATTGTTTTAGTTTTATCTTAAATTTTATTTAGAAAATGATGGATATTTAAAAATGTAACTTTCACACCATACAAATTTATTAATAAAAATGAGAAAAGAAAAATGGAAGATATCTAGAATCAATAGAACTTCCACACCATATAAATTTATTAATAAAAAAGGAAAAGAAAATGGAAATTCATATTTTCAAAGTCCATGATGAATCAATTTTGAATACAATGTATATTTCTGAAAATCATAAAAATAGCTCACTTTAAATAAATAAATTCTATAATAAAAAAATTATTTAAATGTTTTATGAATGTCACAATTTCTATTTCTCAAGATAAATCAATCTAGTCAATAAAGTATTTATTTAAATATCTAATTTTATTAGTGAAAAATGTGATAAGATATTATTTTAGGTTTCATCTTAAATTTTATTTAGAAAATGATAGATATTTAAAAATAAAAGTTCCATATAATACAAATTTATTAATAAAAATGAGAAAAGGAAAAATGGAAGATATCTAGAATCAATAGAATTTCTACACAATATAAAGTTATTAATAGAAAAGAAAAAAGAAAAAAATGAAAAAAAAAGAGAAAAAGAAAATGAAAGTTCACATTTTCAAAGTCCATGATGAATCAATTTTAAATATAATGTATATTTTTGCAAAATCAATTAAAAATTAACTTTATTTAAATTAATATTTTATATATTATATACTTATCTATATTATTATATATATATATTACTATAATATACTATATATATATATATATTATATATATATATATTAACTTACTATCTATATATTATTGATGCACAATTTTATTTTTATTTCTACAATTACAATTCAATATTTTCTGGTTTAAAATTTCAGAAAAAATATTAGATGGATGGAAATTAATTAATTCTAAAATATAGAATACTAAATCGCATTTAAAGTATTTGAAAGTTGAATCATTAACAAATTTTTTTTTAAAATCTAAATTATAAATTTCATATTTAATTTCTCATAATAACAACCAAAAAAATTTATCAAATCATTAAATGTTTAACAATGTCCTAATTATAAACTTAACTAAAAATACTAATTACAAAATATATAAAGATCAAATTCTATTATATATATATATCTAATATATATATCTATATATATATAATAATTACTATAACGCTAACCAATACATTAACCTTGTAGATCTTCCTTATCAATTATAAATTTAATATGAATTTAAGAACAATTTTAAGTATGTGTTAATCTCTACTATGATCCAAGATTAATGCATAGTGGAACAATGTTATTAGGGGTTTTTCTTAATTCTAAATCAACTTAAATTAACAAAAAATCAATTAAAATTTTAAATTAATTGGAACTTTGATTTTATGTATCCCCACAAGTATGTAAAGAAAGAATAATTGTTTACCAAATTAAATTGATAACAATTGTTAATAGATAAAAGTTAAATTTAAATGCTTAGGTGCTTCACCTTATTTTGAGAATGGTACCCAAGGTAAATATGAACCAAGTGAACAACAAATTAATAAATTATATATAACTTATTAACAATCCACTCATTAAAAACCAATTGGATTTATCTAAGTGGTTAAGAAGAATGATTAGAGAAGTTGAAAGAAATGATTAGGATCCTCCCTGTGTAGATTCAATTAAGATAAGTGGAGTGATGGAGCTTGATATATAGCTTTCAACCTTGTTATCGAAAATGACATAAAGAACTTTGATGTGATGCCTTTAAGTCTTACAGTTGAAAATAAATTTATGAAATGAAATTTAAGTTCAATATAAAAATAACATTTTCTAAAAATCATTCTAGATATACAAAATTAATAACAATTAAATTTGAACGTGTATATCAACTCATAATACATTTATTTATTAATATCTATACATTTTTTTCATCGAATAATTAAAAAAAAAATATGTTTTTCATTTTTTTCAACGAATAATTAAAAAAATATGTTTTTCATTTTTATGTGTTTATGACTTTTTATTTGAAGAATTTATTTATCATTTTGTTATCTTTGAAGCAATTTGATGATGTCAATGTCCACTCTCTAACATCATGCGTATATGTTTGGGATTTTTAACATTGGCTTTCGACATTGTTCATTAGGTAGGTTGGTTTGTCTCTTTTAATTTTTAGAATTTTGGGAGGTTATAGGTTTAATAAACACTATATGTTTATACGTGGAGTTTTCAACATTGAATTGAAGCATGGTTTATTAGGTGAGTTGGTTAATTAGTTTTTTTCAATTTTTAGAGTTTTGGAAGATTATAGGTTTAATAATTATGATATATATATGTTTGTGATATTTAACATTTATGTATGGTTTATTGAATTTAGAAAATGATAGATATTTAAAAATAAAAGTTCCATATAATACAAATTTATTAATAAAAATGAGAAAAGGAAAAATGGAAGATATCTAGAATCAATAGAATTTCTACACAATATAAAGTTATTAATAGAAAAGAAAAAAGAAAAAAATGAAAAAAAAAGAGAAAAAGAAAATGAAAGTTCACATTTTCAAAGTCCATGATGAATCAATTTTAAATATAATGTATATTTTTGAAAAAATCATAAAAATGACTTACTTTAATAA
>APFE031576643.1:94677-164685 GCA_000404065.3 Pinus taeda
TTACGTTGTTTCTTTCACATATGAATGAGAATTTAGGAATTCTTAACTGCTCCTAGATCACCATTCATCCATTTCTCCTCTTTTTCAGTATGATGAAATGATTCTCCTTTGCCTTTCATCTCTGATTTTCATCATTTCATCCCTTCGGTAGATTGATAATTGTATCATGTGTGGCTATCTCACTCCGTAATCCTCTTATGATCAAGAAGACGCAATAGCAAGCCTTAATCCATGACTCCACGCCCAATGGTTTGAAACTTATCACACCTTACCTTGCCTCTTTGCTTGAGATTTCTACCTTCTATCCAAACCCAAACAAAAAACCCCTGAGCCCAAAGCTAGCCTAAAATCATCAACAAAGTTGAATCATTAAGAGAGAGCCCTCTTTGATTGCAGGTGGGCTAGAACCTGCAATCCAAAGATTGGTTTGTGGTTACCTCGGCTGTATCCCTAAAAAGGAGCCTAGGGACAACCTGAGTGTTAATAGATCCAAGATTAATGCATAGTGGAACAATGTTATTAGGGGTTTTTCTTAATTCTAAATCAACTTAAATTAACAAAAAAATCAATCAAAATTTTAAATTAATTAGAACTTTGATTTTTTGTATGCCCACAAGTATGTAAACAAAGAATAATTTTTTACCAAATTAAATTGATAACAACGATTAATAGATAAAAGTTTAATTTAAATGCTTAGGTACTTCACCTTATTTTGAGAATGGTACCCAAGGTAAATATGAACCAAGTGAACAACAAATTAATAAATTATATATAACTTATTAACAATCCACTCATTAAAAAGTAATTGGATTTATATGAGTGGTTAGAAAGAATGATTGGGGAGGTTGGGAGAAATGATTAAGATCCTCCCTGCCTAAATTCAATTAAGATAAGTAGAGTGATAATTAGGTTTTTTCAATTTTTAGAGTTTTGGAAGATTATAGGTTTAATAATTATGATATACATATGTTTGTGATATTTAACATTCATGTATGGTTTATTGAATTTAAATTTTATTTTGTAGATTTATTTTCAACAACAAGTGTATAAGTCATTACATTGAAGCTCATTGTGTCACTTTTAATGACAAAGCTCAAAGCCATACATCAAAATCACCTGTGGGAATTGAACTTGGGGATCTTAATGAACTTTGATAGAACTCTAATTTTATGTCTCACCACGGTATGTAGGTAAAGAAGAATTTACTACCAAATTATATATATACTAATCATATATATATATTTTATTAATAATAATAAAATTTAAATTAAATGTTTTTTCCCAACATATTTGAAGGAAAAATGTTTAGGTACTTTCCCTTATTTTGAGAATGTTACCAAAGGTAAATGTCAATCAAGTTAACAACAAATTAATAAATTATACATAACTTTTTAATAATCCACTCAATGAAAATCATCTGGAATTATCACGATGTTTGGGAGGAATGATTAGAATCCTCCCCACCTAGGTTGAATTCTCATAGGTGACATGATGAGCTTTGATGTATGGCTTTGAGCCTTGTCATTCAAAGTGACACAATGAGTTTTAATGTGATTGCTTCGAGCTTTGTTGTTGAAAATAAATTTACAAAAAAAAAAAAAAAATTCAATGAAAGAAAAAGATATCTTAAAGTATATAAATTAATCATCCATATATCTTAAAGTATATCTTAAAGTCATCCATATAGATTTCCACTAAATCATGAACTAGTTTAGCAAATATGCTCAGTACTACTCTCTGAAAAGTGGTGGGAGCATTGCACAACCCAAAGGGAAGGACCGGGTAGGCAAAAGTACCCCAAGGACAAGTGAAAGTGGTCTTATCTTGGTCTTCCGGGCTGATTTCGATCTGGTTGTACCCGCTAAACCCATCTAGGAAGGAGAAGAACTTCTTCCCTGCCAGGCCATCTAACACGTGATCTATGAAAGGCAAAGGGGAATGGTCCTTCTTGGTGGCCTTGTTTATTTCCCGATAATCTACACAGATTCTCCACTTCCTGTTTTTCTTTGGCACTAGCACCAAAGGAAAAAACCATGCACTGTCAAAGATGGGATAGATGAACCCTGCATCCAGCAACTTTTGCATTTCTTCTTTGACAATGTCCTCAAGGGCTGGATTCATCCTCCTTTGTGGTTGCCTAACTGGCTTACAGTCTTCCTTAATGTAAATGTGATGAGTACAGACTGAAGGGTGGACTCCCTTCATCTCCTTATAGCTCCAAGCAAAAGCATCCAAGTGATTGTTCAATAAGCTACACAGTTGTTTCTCCTAAGAGGTGGATAGGGATGAGTTGATCTTCAAGTTTTTTTCTAGGCTGAATTCCACATTCTTAACTTGAAGAGAGGTCAGATCAGCCACATAGAGATAAACTAAAGGATTACCTTGGGTTTCTTCCACCAGCTCTTCTAATGGCAACACACTGGAGGGTGGATTCTAAATCAAGTTTTCAATAAGATCATCTTCGGTTTTTGGAACCCCCATGGTAGCCTCTACTGTACAAAATGGTGTGGAATAGACTTCATCCTCATCTTCCTCCTCCAACAAGAGAGGTAAATCATGTTCTAGTAGAGGTTAGGTAGGAGGATAGAGGACTAACTGTTTGGACATATGCCCGTTCTTGATTATCATGTTCCTAGATCGACAACTAATGTAGGCATCTGCAGTAGCCAACCAAGGTCTTCCCAAGATGAGAGGATACCCAGTGAGCTTTGCCTTTGGTTGGAGAACCAGGAAATCAGCAGGGTACTCCCAGGAATCAATAAATACCAGTACATCTTCCACAATCCCCTCAAGGGTCACAGTGGAGCAGTCTGCTAACTGCTAACTGTTGAGGTCTTTCTCAAGGAACCCTAAAGGTTGAGTTTGAGCATAGTTTCCCTAGTCATCACATTAATAGCAACCCCTAGATCAATCAAGGTATAGGGGATCATGGTTTCATTGATGTGGACATTGACTACAAGACTCCCAGGGTCTAGATATTTCGGACAGATCACCTGCCCCAACATCAGGTCGGACAGTTGTCCTATGACATTTATAGTTGTGGCATCTCTATTGCGCCTGCCTGGATGCCTGAAGCACTTCTCCTTGATCATCTTGTTGTATATAGGCACATCCTTTATGGCTTGGAGAAGCGGTATCTTTACACATAATTTTTTCAATTCTCCCAAAAGTTCAGTTTCTTCTGGGGTCGGTTGTGTGGTTCCAGTTAGTCTCTCAGGAAAGGGTGGAATGACTTTTGGTTCACTTTCCTATTTTTGTTCTTCATCCTCCTTAGGATGAGGTTGGCTATATGGGATAACCTTCCCAGATCATAGGTTAATCTCCTGAATCTCCACAGCATAGGTCGGGCATGATGTTTCTCCACTATATACCTGTTGGGCCTGTCTGTTGTTAGGTTTCGGGTTTGGTTGAGCAGGTATTTGCCGTTGTCTTGGAGGAGCAAGAGGTAATGGTTGTGGTTGAGCAAGTGGTGGAGGAAAAAGAGCGAGAGGAGAGTTATATTGGGGCCTCCACCCCTGATGAGGTTCATTCCACTGAGGTTGTGGTGAAGCATAAGAGTGAAACAAGTGAGCAACTGGCGGAGCCTGGTATTGAGGAGAATACCACCAAGGAGGGGGTGTGGACCAGGAAGGATGAGCAGGGGGACCCCAAGAAGGCATGGAAGTGGCTTGGTTGGGGTGGTAATAGTTTTGGGATGTCCCTTGCATTCCCTGCTGGTAAGATCTGAGCTTATGTGGCCTCCTTTGGTTCATGAAATAGAGTGGTTCAGTGGCTCCTATAGCCCCCTGATATGCAACTTTGATTATTGGCAAAGAAGGGCACTGGTTCATAGGATGGTCTTGTTCACAAAATACACACACCTTTATAGAGTGCGGTGGACACTCATTCCTAGGATGCTTTCTAGTGCACTTGGGACAAAAGATGGCCAAAGCCCTCTCGGCTTCCTCTTGTTTTCTTTTGATATGCAGGGTATCCATCTGCATGGCAAGAGTCTGCCTCACCTCACTCTTGAAATCTTCCAGCCGATTCTCAAGTTCGTTTCTAAGGGATGAACTAGATGAGGATGTACTAGCTAAAGGTTGACTTCCCCTACCTCTCTTTCTAGCTGACCTGGAATGGTTTCTAAACACAGTCTTTATGTCATCATAAGGTAGTTGATAAATGTCTCCCCCAGCCAACAAATGGAGGGTATCTAGAAGGTTTTCAAGGACTCCTATAAGAAAAACCAACTTCATAGGTTCAGGGTCGAGTGTGCACCTGGCCCTTTTATAAATGAGTTGAAACATTTCTTCATAGTCTTCTAAAGACTCACCACTTCCCATGGTCATTTGGAAGATTTCTTCCTTGGTATCCTTTGACCTACAGTAGTCCCAGTTTTTGTTGTTAAAGGCTTGCTGCATTTGAGCCCAATTTGTGATACTGTTTCTAGGTAACCCCATGAACCAGCACAAGGCTACATCCTTAAGGGTGGAAGGAAACAGTTTCAAATTATGCTCGTCTTCTACATAGTAATAGGTTCGACAGAGAACAACAAATTCAAACAAGAAGGTATCAGGATCTTCGGTAGTCAGTCCATGGAAGTGAGGTAAGGCTGAAGGGCTTATATTTTTCATTTTTGTGTCCCCATTGGTCTCTTGGATAGGAAAGGCACCTTCTATTCTTTCCCCATTTCCTCCAACGTTTCTGTTTTCAGCCATGGTCTCAGGAGGAATGGTTGCTTGCTCTTCTTCTGTTATAGGATCTTCGTATATCTCTGGAGGTTCACCTATAGGTTCTTCTAGGTCACTGCCACCAAAGAAGAGAGAAGGGTGACTCAGTGATGTGGTGGGGGTGTTGGATAGGAATTTTCTTGAATTGTCTCTATTCCTACGAAGCATGAAAGGAAATCTCTTTTTGGATGATTTTATTTTATTTTATTTTCTTTTATTTTCTTTTCTTTTTATTTTCTTTTCTTCTTCCTTTTTTTTTTTTTGCACCTACAAAACTGAAATAGGTTGAACAACAAATTGCAACTAACCGAAATGAAGTTGCTAAAATGAAATTGCAGAATTGAAATGAAAGTAGAAAATAACTAATCTATGTTTGTTGAAATGGAAATTGCAGAATTGAAATGAAAGCAGGAAATGTCTAGTATACGCTTGCGGAAATGAAATTGTAGAATTGAAATGAAAGCAGGAATGTCTAATCTACGCTCGCTGAAATGAAATTGCAGAATTGAATTGAAAGCAGGAAATGTCTAGTCTACGCTTGCTGAAATGAAATTGCAGAATTGAAATGAAAGCAGGAAATGTCTAATCTACGCTTGTTGAAATGAAATTGCAAAATTGAAATGAAACAACTATCTACTTTTGCTGAAATAAACTGCTTAGCAGAATGTTGTAGTAGAAAAGAGAAGAAAAGTAGTAATCACAAAATACTCTGATGCTTCCTCGGAAATGGTGCCAAAAAGAGTGGTGAGCTCCAGTATTACAGCAATAATTCTGCAACTCCTAGGGCTTCCTTCTTTACTTTTATCAACCCGGTAGTTCGTAACAAACTTGGAAGCGACGGTGTTGTATGCACAAGTACTAGCTCTTACTGCAAGTTGTCACTTGATCAGCTGGTGCAAGTTCGCTAGGAGCTTAAGCTAACTTCTATGAGTTCTCAAAAGAATCTTTTAATGTGATGGAAGAAAGCTAACTCTATAGAGGCTATTCTACTTGCAAAAAGAGAAGGAAAACTGAAAGGAAAGGTAAACCCTAGCAGATCCGAATTTTGCAAGAAAAGAGATAGAAACTACTTAAATGGGTGTCATTGACTACTGAAAAGGTAAATTGCATTTATTCAAGCTACTTCTAAAGAGAAATGAGAGGTAATCATCTTTTTGTACTTTTGAGTATTTTTATGTGGAATTATTATGCTTATGGTTTGACTGGTTGTGACTGTGTTCAGGTTTGGTGGCCAAGGAAGATGGAGTTGGCTTTTGCAGATGGTGATGAAGGTGTGGAGAGGTTCTAAGAAGTCCCTAGTACCCTTCTAGAGACTTCCATTGTGATCAGACTTCAAAAAATCCGTCGTAGGAAATTCTATAGGAGGTTGTAGGGGATCTACAGGAGATTCTACAGGAGGATATACAAGAGGAGCCTAAAAGTGGTTTTTGGAGGTTTGAAGGTAGAATAATGATGGAAAAAGGGAAATGAAGGCTAGATGAAGGTGTTGAGGGGTCTAGGGCTTTGTCAATGAAGATCAGGAATGAAGGAGATGGTTGGATTTGTTCAAAAGGCAAGAAAGCAACTTTATGGAAAAATGCAGGAATTAGAGCAGATTGGCGAAATATGGCGAAAGAGTGGGGAAGAATTTGAGAGATGGACTGGTACAAGTGATGTTATGGAAGAATGATATGCTGGGATGTTCTACAAGAGAGTTGCACACTTACTTCTCAAAACTGACCAAAGAAAAAACCGAAAAGCAGAGTTTTGCCTATTTTAACCTAAAATCTGACCTAAAACCAGAGAAATGCCTAACAGTACTTCATGAGCAAAAAATTATGCAAGAAAACCATGGTACATGAACAAGAAATGATCTAAGCATGTCAATCCAAACTAATATCATCTTCTCCAACTCAAAATATAACACTAGCAATTGCATTGCAAGAGCAAAGACTGTGTTTTTGGTGGCAGCAGTAGTGCCTTGACCTCAAATCATGGTCCCAAGGAGGGAGAAAGGAGATCAAGACCTGCTAGTAGCCTTTTTGGATCTTTTTCTGTTATTGTAGCAAACTACTTAAGCAACTTGAAGCAAGAACAACTATTCTAACCATCAAAAGCAACCTAATTTAACAAAGCAAGATTAACCTAAACAACAGAAATTATCTTATGAATGCAAGCAAAAGCATGTAAATACACAAAGGAGGCTTTGGGAACTTGGGTTGGGCCCTAACCCAAGAGCTTCAACCCTATATGAAAGATCAGTGCTGGTTCAAAGCTAGATTCATCTTCATTGATCAAAAAATAACAACAGTTACATCACAAAATTGTCTTCAAAAAAAGCTTGAAAATGAGTTGAGTACAAGGCTACAGAACAATGTGAAATATACTATGAAATGGCTAACCTACTGAGGCTTGAAGCCTTCTTATTTATACAAGTGGGGAATCCCAACAGCCCCCCTAAACTTAAGGAACTTGGCTGCCTGGAACTAAAGATAACAGCAACCCTACTTGACATGATCGGCTGCCCCTTGGAATCATCAATGTGGGCTTTTGCACTCTGAGCTGTTGATGAAGAATTCAACGAAGGGGTCATTTAATGAAGGGGACATCCCTCCTATAATTCCCCATCCCTGTTTCCTCGAGTTTGACTGTAGTTTTGCTCCAAAATTCCTAGACCTTGTCCAAAATTGTCCAAAAAATCTGCAATAAACACTCATTAGACCACATGGCAAGGTGACCATCCCCATTCACTCTATTGACATAAATATATTCAAAAACATACACAAAACTATTGAGAATGGCAAATTAAATGAAAATAATAGGCATAATGAGCCCATATATTTAGCCATTTCTTGGGCTCATCATCTACTGACCAAATAACCCAACAAGGATCTTCCTCATCCAGATAGCCTCACAAGCTTCTTGACTAGCAGCTATGTAATCTACTATTGTCGCACTGAGTGCAAATGATATCTACTTCCTGACGTACCAAGAAACTATTGTTGACCCAATACTAAATATTCCTCCTGATCTGCTCTTCCTAACAGATGGAACCCCTACCCAATATGCATTTGTGAAGCCTTGTAGCTTCACTCCCTCTGTTTGTTTATACCAAAGACCAAACTGACTAGTGCCTTTGAGGTATCTCAACACATGTTTAGTTGCCTTCCAATAGAGTTTGGTTGGCTTAACCTTTGCTTGACTAAGTTGGTTAACTACAAAACATATGCTCGGTCATGTGTTCACCAAATACATAAGTGAACCCACAAGTTGCCTATAAATAGTAGCCTCCACTACTTCACCTGAAGTAGCATTTTCCTTCCTCCAACTCCCTGCTAGAGGAGTCTCCATGGATTTCCTGCTCTCTATGTGGAACTTCTTCAGTATCTCGTTGGCATACTTTCCCTGAGAGACAAACAATTTCTCATTGCCTTGCCATACTTCCATCCCAAGGACATAATGCATGAGCCCCAAGTTCTTCATCTCAAATTCTCTTGCAAGATCCTCTATGCAATATTTTACCAACTTCTCATCACCTGTTAAAATTAAATCATCGACATATAATACTATAATCAACAATTTACCTTCATCTATAGTATGGTAAAGGTTTTCATCTACTTCACTTTTGGTGAATCCCAACCTGGCGAAATAGCTGTCAATCTTGGTGTACCAGGCACAGGGTGCTTTATTCAATCCATACAACACTCACTTGAGTCTGCACACATGTGACTCTCTATTGAAGGTCTCAAATCCTTCTGGTTTCTCAATGTACACCTCTTCCTCAATCACTCCATTGAGGAATGTTGTCTTCACATCCATTTGATGTGTCTTCCATCCCATCTACGTTGAAAGTGCTAGAATAAATCTAATTGAAGAGTACCTTGTTGTTGGAGCAAAGGTCTACATGTAATCAATTCCCTCCACCTGAGAGAACCCTCTGGCCAAAAATTTGGCCTTATGTTTCTCGACACTCCCATATTCTACTTGCTTTACCTTGTAAAGCCATCTGGAACTCATTACTGAATTGTCTTTTAGTCTTGGCACCACTTCCCAAACATTTTTTTTGATAATGGAACCATACTTCTCTACCATGGAATCAACCCATATTGGTTGTTGCATTGCTTCCTTGAATGAGAATGGCTCAATCTCTACACTCTCACTCACTAGAGCCATGTAGCCATTGTACCGATTTAGTGACTTCTTGTGCCTGCACTGTGATGTGGG
This sequence comes from Pinus taeda, assembly GCA_000404065.3. Lineage (NCBI taxonomy): Eukaryota > Viridiplantae > Streptophyta > Pinopsida > Pinales > Pinaceae > Pinus > Pinus taeda. The sequence goes on from APFE031576643.1 coordinate 103,590, forward strand.
TGCTCCCACATTCTCTCTAGGATCATGCATCAATTTGTTAGCTTATCTAGTGTGCTTCCTTCCATCTCTGGAAGTCTCTGCATGAGTGGGTGATTCTACTCTCTGCTCCTCTGCATGTGGCTGCTCCACATCATCCTGAGGTTCTTCCTTTGGAGCTAGAATCTCCTCATCTGCATGTAACTGAATCTCCCTCTCAAAGGAACATTTCATGGCCTTCTCTTCATCGAACTTCACATTTCTACGAACCACTGTCATCCTGTGAGATGGAAGGTACACCTGATAGTTGTGAGATGTATCAGTATACCCCACAAAAATGACCAACCAAGTTGCTGACTCTAGATTTTTCCTTGCATCCTTGGTAACATGACAATAAACTAATGAACCAAAGATCCTGAAGTGTGCCACATTTGATTTCTTACCCGAAAAACCTTATTTTGGTGTACTCATCCCGAGAATTGAATGAGGACTTATGTTATGCACATATACAATTGTGTTTCATGCTTCATCCCACAAGTGCAATGGTAGGCCCTAATCATGTAACATCACCCATGAAACTCCCACAATGCTTTTCTTCTTCCTTTCAGCCACCCCATTCTGTTGTGGGTTATGGGGCGCTATTAAGTCTCGTCAAATGCCTTATGATGCACAACAGTTCTTGAATTTATTCGACTCATATTATCCACTATTATCGCTCATGGGAGCCTTCACTTTCCTACTAGCGTCTTTCATAACAAGTGCATCAAATTCAGAAAATTTAGAGAATGTCTAATATTTCTTCTGCGTTAATAAAATCTAGCACTTACGTGAGAAATCATCTAGAAATATTACATAATACATGTGCTTGGCTGTGGAGGTTGTCGAGAATGGTCCACACATATTTGAGAGAACTCTTTCAAGGATCGCTTGCACTCGTAGAAAGGTGGATTTGGTGTACTTCCCTAATGTACACCCTTTACATGTATCTCTCTACTCTAATGTACCCTTGGTAAGTCTTGTAGAAATATGTTACACGATCTTCAAATCTCTATGTTGCAAGTGGCCTAATATTCTATGCCACAATTCACCGATGTCTTAGCTATGCACCATCTCTATTTTTCTACTTAATGCTACATAATCTTCTACATCCAATTTATAGATGTTCTTCACCCGAACCCCGATCCACTTCACTTTTCCTGAGTCAATGTGACGAAGGAAAGCCTTCCTTTGCTAAATATCATATCGTAGTCATGTTCCTCCAACATAGCAACTAAAACCAAATTGCTCTTCACACCTAGAACATACATGACATCTTTTAATCTGAGAGGAGAACTAGGCTCCCTCTAAAAAGTAGCAATATTGATGTTGATCACACTATACCTTCCATCATCTCCCATTTCGATGTGCATCTAGAGGTCCTTCTCGTCCAAGTCACTGAACAATTCTTTGTTGCTAGTCACATGGAATAAGGCTCGGCTATCCAGATGCCACACACTACCCATCGTCAATGTCACCATGCAAGCAATGAGGGTGAAATCCAACTCAAATTGTGAAGCAAGAGCTTCACCTGCCACTCCTCATAGCTTCTTGTTGGCCTTATTACATGGACACCTTGTGGCATAGTGTCCAAACTCATGTCAGTGAAAACATTTAATCTTCAACAAGTCCTTCTTCTTGCCGCCCTAACTGGAATCTCCTTTGGATTGGAATTTATTTCCTTTCCCTTTATTCACCTTTCCATCTAAGGAACAATTCTCATCCTCATCATGCTTGGATGAGGTTCCATCTTTGGTGCTCTGCCTTATCTCTTCTTGCACCAAGTCGGACCACAAACACTCCCACTCTGATAGCTTCTCCTTCCCATTTACCGAATCCTGGTAGTTGTGCCAACTATTGGGAAGGCCTAGAAGTGCTAGGGTAACCAAATCATCTTTAGAAAATATAATACCAACACTCACAAGCTCATCCCCACATTGGATGAACTTGCTCAAGTACTGTGGTATTGTGTCACCCTTCTCCATCTTGATTTTCTGAAGCTTATCCTTCAATTCTGACTTCTTGTGGTCATTGTTGTTTTGAAACAAGTTTTTCAAGGCCTTCCAAATTACATATGGGGTCTCCTTCCCGTGGAGGTTTGAGACAATATGATCTTAAAATCCTTCTAGTATGATCCTTCTCGCCTTTGTAACACATTTCCTCCACTCTGCCAGATCTTGAGCATTAGTTGTTGGAGGCTTAGGAATATGTTTTTCTATGAATTCCTTCAGCCCATTGTCTTCCAATGTTGCCTCCATCATGTCCCTCCAAGCAATATAGTTCAAACTGCCCTCAAGGGCATATTCAAGTCTGAATTTGTAGAATGACATCCTACTAGCTTTGAAGAATGATACTACAAATTCAAATTCACCTGCAAAAGACAAACTCATATTCTTCTCTTCTAGAGTGATTTCTACTCTGATACCATGTAGAATTAATTCATTGTAAATTAAAACTATTAATTGTAATTTACTAAAACAATAGACTTGAATATACTCTACTCATTAGCAGAAACAATTAAACGAGTGTGAAATCACAAAGCATACAAGAGAAAGAATTCAATCAACACATTACACAATGATTTCTTGGGGAAATCCACAACTAAAAACCCTGCTACCTGTATATTGCATTAGTTAGAAAAATATGAGAAGATTACAATGATTTTCTCAAGCCCGAGCAACCTTTGCACTATCTCTTTCTGTCTCACAGCTTCCTAGACAAGACTAGGCTAATACTTAACCAATTTTTTGCTTGCTGAAGTCCCTATTTCCTTGGGAGTTATCCCCCTATTAATTAGGGAAATTCCTCAATATGAATTGTATAATCCTCATAGGCCTTCCTCTAATTGCATGCACCACCTATACAATTTGAATGATTATACAACTGATAGTACATTGCCCTTAAACTCCAATCTCAACTGGGTAACTCCTAGATATGACATACGTGAATTATTTTTGAGTGAATCATCAGTTAACTGGTTGAACACATGAAGCAACACCCCACTATTTGACCTCCCACTAGTTCCTCCACCAGTTGGAACTAGTTTAACTAACTTTAACTCAGTTAAACTAAATTAATTAATTACAACTCAAAATAAACTCAATCAGTGCTCCTATAATGTAGGATGCACTCTACATGACTCAAGTTAGACCCTCAAATCAAATTAACTGAGCCAACTAAGTCAAATTAATTTAGTTAACTCGTACAAGTTGTCTTGTGATATGGAATTAAAATTTTATTCCTAATTTAATTCAAGGACAAAATTAAATCAGGATTTTCTTGTTGCATTTTCAACAGAGGAGGGAATCCAGAGGCTCACCACCTCCACCTTAAACCAAATGAGGGAATCCAGAGGTCCCTCAACAATTTCTTTCACACAGTGGTTCCACCCATTCCTGGGAATCCAAAATCCACTGTGTAAACCAGAAAATAAGCAGAGGGTGTTGACGAACTCTCCTTACTAGAATTCAAGGAACAAACCTCCACTTAAGTTGTCAAGGGAATCCAGAGAAAACCATGTCCACCTTCCATTCTTACATGGAATCTAGAGGATAGTGTCCTCACATGGAAGGTATTCTTCCACCTCCCAATACTCAATCGAATGTTTGCTCTGCTCCTTGCCTCATGGTAGCAACATAGAGCTATGTTCTATTTTCCTCCTGTGCAACACAACCAATGCTTATGTGATCCTCTCCTTGAGGCTTTCTTTTCTTTGTCTTCTTCCCCAAGCTTCTTTCTCTATTGTCTCTTGTGTTCTCTCTTGTTCTCTATTTCTTTCTCTATATTAGTCTCGGTTATTCTCCATGTGTGAGAGATTGCATTCTACACATATGCTCTCTTCCTTCTCGTGTGGGGGATGTCCTCCTCCTTGAGAACACTTCTCTCCCATTACATCATCGCAACCATTTTTTTGGTTGTGTGTGGCAGTCCTCACTGTCATCCCGTCTTCCTTCTTGGCTGTGTGGTTTTGTCGCATCCGACTGGTGGAGAGGATGATGTGTGTAAACACTTCTTCCTACCCACTTCTTATTGGTTGACCCCTCTACCCCCCCAACTCCCACTGCAGCCCATCCTCTATTTCATTTTTGTCCCTTTTTCCTTGTATATTTTTCCAAGGCAGACATGGTTCTTTTATCCTTCTTCATCAGCTGGATTAATGGCATAACAGGTCCATTTAATCACACACCTACTAGCCTTCAACGAATGTCATGAAACAATCAAGCTTCCTTCAAATCCAAAGCAATCTGCTTCCTCAAGCTCTAGAATCTTTGTCCCAATTCTCAAGCCTTTTAATTTATAATCAAAATACATGGATATTTACAATGCATGTAAGAGGGGAATTTGTCCAAAGGGGTTGTCACATTTTTCATGCCACTTCTTTAGTTGTGTTTAAAGGGGAGAGGTTTAAAGATGACAAACATTGTATTTATGGATAGAGATTGTCTACAGATGTTGCTTTATTGTCTATTTGACTAATCAATTAAACCATGTTGTCTTGTTGTCTAGTTGATTGATCACTAGGATTGTGCTTTGAACAATATATTTTGCATCTTATTTTGATAAATTGGATGAATGCCTTGAAAAAATCAATGTTGATGGTAATCGTGTTTTAGACTTCTTTAGAAGTATTGTTGTACCATGCTTGATCAACTTTTACAATCAACACAAATTTAAGGGTGGAAAGTTGCGATGTAATTTGTTTCCCTCCAAACTGATTTTACAAGGGGGTGTTGGAACTTTAAGTTCCTTACTAAACCTCACCTTGTATGAATATTATTGATTGTTGGCTTAGACCATTATCTAAATATATTTAGAAATGAACCCTTCAATTAGTCTATCGATGTGTGGAATCAGGAAAATAATTCATACTTTAGTGCAATAATGCCTTTAAACACCACTATTGTGCTCAAATTCATTGCTTTCCTTTACCATTACTTACATGTCCCAACGATATGGAAATTCGCATCCCACTAACTCAATTAGGCCTTATATATGAAACCAACTTCTTCCTTATATATCAAACTAACATATTTCTTAACAACAAAGAATCGAATCTGATTTTCAACTCCCTAATCATTGATATGGGTTCGATACCACGTGCCTTCACATTGCCTCTGGGTCATTAAAAGCTACAAGGCTTTAAATATGGTTTGATCCCTAGACATATTTCTTGGAAGGTTGGGCAAGCTCATCATCAATTTGAATAAGAAAAGGATTGAATTGCAAAAGGCAAAAAAAGAATAATAATCCCATAAACTAATTTTAATTTGGAGATGTTAAAATATCATTTCATTTCCTGTTTCCAATACTTTTAACTCTTTACAAAAAAAAGCTCTAAATTTTAGAAGTAAAAAAGATATTTCGCAAGGTAAAAAATAAATATTTACCACAAATTAATATGGACTAGAATTAATAGATATCAACATTGTCGACTTTATAATCTGAATGGATTTTGTTCAAAAATATTTGATATAATTTTTTAAAATATTTTTTATAGATGAAAAAAATCTTAACCTCACGTGTTAAATTGAACAGTCATATCGCCTCTGATATTTTCTTGAGAAATGAGTCAGTTATTTTTGTGAAGTCAAACGATATACTTTATTGTTTTTCGCATTTTTGACCGAAATCCTCTGCCACGGCATTCACATAATCTTAACTAGCAATTAAAAATTGTTTTTATATTCTAATTGTACACGTGTTTTCAACTCTACCGAAGCATCTATGTTGAATTGCAGTAAAAAACCACCATATTGCAGACTTTTACCGTAAAGTCAAATGAAGACTTTTTTAACAAATGAGTTACCAAGGGTTGAGTTTGTATAATATTCAAAATTGTAGTTTTTATAAGTTACTAAATTAATTTAACCATCATTATTTTTATTTATGAAATGATTTTGATGATTTGATTAACCAAATCATTAACCGTTATCAAACGTTAAAATGAAAATCAAATTGTGATTTCAAATATTAACCACACACTACTGACGGAAAAAAATATTCCCGTAACAGTGATATTATTCCTTTCTGATGTGTCGTAATCACGCGTGGGGAATATAGAATGATGTGTAATTATTGTTTATTGGCATTTCATTCCAAAGCTCTCCAACATATTCTCCAAATATTAACTTTATACATTCATAACAATGATAAATAGACTAAAGATATTATGGTGTTTTCATATCCAAAATTATGTGTTTAAATTTGAAGGATTCCTTATCATTTTCTTATCTTTAAAGCAATTTAAAATCTGATGATGTCAATGTCCATTCTAACATCATGATTATATGTGTGGAATTTTTTAACATTGACTTTGGGCATGGGTTTGTTAGTTGGTCACCTAGCTTCCTTTAATTTCTAGAAAATTGGTCATGGGGTTTGTTTAATTTTTGGAAGGTTGTAGGTTTAATGAACATCATAGGTTTATATGTGAGATTTTAACATTGATTTGGAGGATAGTTTATTAGTTGAGTTGGTTAATTAATTTTTTATTTTTATTTTTTTAAGAGTTTTGAAAGGTTATAGGTTTAATAATTATGATATATATAAGTTGTAGAATTTTTAATATTCACTCAGGTAAATTGGTCAATTAACCATTTTATTTTTAGAGTTTTGAGAGGTTATAAAGTTAATTTTATTTAGTTTTTTTATTTTATGTTTTGGTTTTTGTGATAGTGATGGATAAAAAAATTATATTTAAATATTTATAACAATCAAAATTTAAAATGGAAATTCAAATTTCAAAATAATAATAATAGTAAATTATATATTTATTTAAATATCTAATTTTATTTATGAAAGATGTGATAAAGATATTGTTTTAGTTTTATCTTAAATTTTATTTAGAAAATGATGGATATTTAAAAATGTAACTTTCACACCATACAAATTTATTAATAAAAATGAGAAAAGAAAAATGGAAGATATCTAGAATCAATAGAACTTCCACACCATATAAATTTATTAATAAAAAAGGAAAAGAAAATGGAAATTCATATTTTCAAAGTCCATGATGAATCAATTTTGAATACAATGTATATTTCTGAAAATCATAAAAATAGCTCACTTTAAATAAATAAATTCTATAATAAAAAAATTATTTAAATGTTTTATGAATGTCACAATTTCTATTTCTCAAGATAAATCAATCTAGTCAATAAAGTATTTATTTAAATATCTAATTTTTATTTATGAAATATGTGATAAAGATATTATTTTAGTTTCATCTTAAATTTTATTTTAGAAAATGATAGATATTTAAAAATAAAAGTTCCATATAATACAAATTTATTAATAAAAATGAGAAAAGGAAAAATGGAAGATATCTAGAATCAATAGAATTTCTACACAATATAAAGTTATTAATAGAAAAGAAAAAAGAAAAAAATGAAAAAAAAAGAGAAAAAGAAAATGAAAGTTCACATTTTCAAAGTCCATGATGAATCAATTTTAAATATAATGTATATTTTTGAAAATCATAAAAAATGACTTACTCTATATATATATATATAAGAAAAGAAAAGAAAAAAAGAAAAAGAAAAAGAAAATGAAAGTTCACATTTTCAAAGTCCATGATGAAATCAATTTTAAATACAATGTATATTTTTGAAAATCATAAAAATGACTTACTTTAATAATAAATTATATATATATATATATATATATATAGATAAATATATTTTTTTATGAATGCCACATTTTTTTATTTCTCAAAATTAATCAATTTTTCTTGTTTAAAATTCGATATTATATATATATATAATATATTATATTATATATATATATATATATAATATATATATATATATATATATATATATATATATTAATATATAAATATAATATAAATTAGGATGGATGAAATTATTAACATTTTCTAGAATTAAATCACATTAAGAGTATTTTTGAAAAGATTGAAATCATATACATTAAAACAATGTTTTTTTAATAATCTAAAATTATAATTTCATATTTAATTCTCATAATAACCAACCAAAAATGATCAAAATCATAAAATATTTAACAATGTCCTAATTATAAACTCAACTAAAAATAATAATTACAAAATATAAAGATCAAATCTAGTTTTATATATATAACTAACCAATACATTAACCTTGTAGATCTTCCTTATGAGTTATAAATTTACTATGAATTTAAGAAAACTTTTAAGTATGTGTTAATCTCTACTATAATCCAAGATTAATGCATAGTGGAACAATGCTATTAGGTTTTTTTTTTTTTAATTCTAAATCAACTTAAATTAACAAAAAAATCAATTAAAATTTTAAATTAATTAGGACTTTGATTTTATGTATGCCCACAAGTATGTAAACAAAGAATAATTGATTACCAAATTAAATTGATAACAACGGTTAATAGATAAAAGTTAAATTTAAATGCTTAGGTACTTCACCTTATTTTGAGAATGGTACCCAAAGTAAATATGAACCAAGTGAACAACAAATTAATAAATTATATATAACTTATTAACAATCCACTCATTAAAAAGCAATTGGATTTATCTAAGTGGTTGGGAAGAATGATTGGGGAGGTTGGGAGAAATGATTAGGATCCTCCCTGTGTAGATTCAATTAAAATAAGTGGAGTGATGAAGCTTGATATATGGCTTTCAACCTTGTTATTGAAAGTGACATAAAGAACTTTGATGTGATGCCTTTGAGTCTTACCGTTGAAAATAAATTTATAAATGAAATTTAAGTTCAATGAAAAATAACATTTTCTAAAAGTCATTCTAAATATACAAAATTAATAACCATTAAATTTGAACATGTATATCAACTAATAATACATTTATTTATTAATATCTATACATTTTTTTCATCGAATGATTAAAAAAAGGATGTTTTTCATGGATGTTTTTCATTTTTATGTGTTTATGAGTTTTTATTTGAAGGATTTATTTATCATTTTGTTATCTTTGAAGCAATTTGATAATGTCAATGTCTACTCTAACATCATGTGTATATGTCAATTTGATAATGTGAATGTCTACTCTAACATCATGCGTATATATTTGAGATTTTTAACATTGGCTTTTGACATGGTTCATTAGGTAGGTTGGTTTGTCTCTTTTAATTTTTAGAATTTTGGAAGGTTATAGGTTTAATAAACACTATATGTTTATACGTGGAATTTTCAACATTGAATTGAAGCATGGTTTATTAGGTGAGTTGGTTAATTAGTTTTTTTCAATTTTAGAGTTTTGGAAGATTATAGGTTGAATAATTATGATATAAATATGTTTGATATTTAACATTCATGTATGGTTTATTGAATTTAAATTTTATTTTGTAAATTTATTTTCAACAACAAGTGTATAAATCATCACATTGAAGCTCATTGTGTCACTTTCAATGACAAAGCTCAAATCCATACATCAAAATCACCTGTGGGAATTGAATTTGGGGGATCCTAATGAATTTTGATAGAACTCTAATTTTATGTCTCACCAAGTTATGTAGGTAAAGAAGAATTTACTACCAAATTATATATATATATATATATATATATATATATATATATATATATATATTATATATATATATATATATATATATATATATGTATAATGAATAAAATTTAAATTTAAATGTTTTTTCCCAAGTAACATATTTGAAGGAAAAATGTTTAGATACTTGCCCTTATTTTGAGAATGTTACCAAAGGTAAATGTCAATCAAGTTAACAACAAATTAATAAATTATACATAACTTTTTAACAATCCACTCATTGAAAATCATCTGGAATTATCACGATGTTTGGGAGGAATGATTAGAATCCTCCCCACCTAGGTTGAATTCTCATAGGTGACATGATGAGCTTTGATGTATGGCTTTGAGCCTTGTCATTCAAAGTGACACAATGAGCTTTAATGTGATTGCTTTGAGCTTTGTTGTTGAAAATAAATTTACCAAAAAAAAAAAAAATTAATTCAATGAAAAAAAAAAGATATCTTAAAGTATATAATAACAAATAAATTTAAACATATACATCAACTAATAATATATTTATTTATGAATGCAAATTATGAGCTCATGAACCATGGCAGTCTAGGGTTTCTGACAAACCCTACCACGGCAAGAGTACAGGTGCGGCAAACCTCCAGTACATCGATGTAGACTCTTGAGCATTGGTTCAGACACTTTGATGGATTCTACTTAACGAATATTCAGATGGGGGAGGCCATGGGGCCTCCCCCCATAAGCAATAACGACAGCAGAAATCCCAACTGGAATAACAATGAAAATGAAAATCCATCATCTGGAATAGCGACACCGCCGCAGAATCAATCTGCCTAGTAGCAGGAGGCAAAAGATTTGAACAAAGGGCAGGAGAAGGCCTCCACAGGAAATGCAAAACCCATGAAAGCGACATCGTCCACATGCAAGCCCATAGCAGTAGATCAACCCAAGATCGACTTACCAAGCCATCGAATCAATGCCCAAATACAGTTTATGAAAGATCATGCGCTTATAGGTAAATTCATTGGTTTCTGGCCAACCGAGAAAGCCTTGTAGGGATGAATTACTTCCAAATGGAAACCAAAAGGACATGTTACCCTACAGCTAGGGCCAAAAGGTTTCTTCAATGCTATATTCAACTTCATCGAAGACAGGAAGAGAATCTTAGACGGCGGCCCTTATTTCTTCAATACAGTGGGTTTGTATTTAAGGGATTGGATTAAAAGATTTAATCCAGATAAAGAGGACTTCAGCTGGGTGCTAGTTTGGATTTGAATGTACTCTCTACTTTGGAATATTGGGATGAAGAATCGTTAAAATCCATTGGCAATGGACTAAGAGAATTCATAAAGATTGCAAAGGAAATAGAGCTCCGAAGGTACACCTCGTATGCTCGTATCTGCGTTTACATGCGGCTCAGCAAAGCCCTCACGGATTCGGTAAGCCTCCTTCATGATGATTTTGAATGGGTTCAACTCATAGATTATGAACATGTGCCCTTTAGATGTAGAAAATGCCATGCTCATGGCCATCTATTCTGCGATTGTCCCTTAAACGCTTCCCCCAAAACCAATGACAACTTGGAGAAGTCTAATTCTGAAGGATTCACCAAGGTCACAAATCGAAAGAAGTGCAAAAAAGCCCCCACCTGTCCTCAAAAACCCCTTTGCCACTTCCTCTACACCCTCCACTAGTAATAGCTTTGATATTTTGTCACAACATTCAATGCCTGAAGCAGATCTATCCAACCCTGTTGAACCATCCACCATACCATCAACCTCACCTCAACTTAATGAGTCTAGTATACCTTTGCATAATCAGAAAATTTATCAAAAGAGAGTAGCCTCTCCATCCATCCCCATCCAGGAGACGGATATAATCCTATGGTAGGCAAAAGGAATGGACATCGACAACTTTTTATTAGATCCAACCAAGATAACTAATTCAATGCCTGAGAGCAGCCAACATAGCCACATGGACGAGGAACCAGAGAGCTTTGACCTTGGAGACCTAGACATCTTTGGTCTTGAACAAGCTTGCAAAAAGAAAGAGTTTGATAAAATTCCGGATAGGCAAGTCGAAAATTTGGAAGTAGTCCTGTCAAGAGTACATCAACAAAGAACCTTAGGCATATAACCAGGCAGCAGCTGGGACGGGAAAAATAACCACAAAGATAGCATGAAAAGGGGAAGAAAGATAGATCTGCAAAGAACCATCATCATTGGGGAAATGTTGGTGGAGTCAGGAAGATATTCCAAGTTAACTAAGTACTATAGGTCGTTACCCACTGGTCAGCCATGAAGCTCATCTCATGGAATTTAAGAGGGCTCAACAGCCCTAGGAAATACAGAATGATAAAAAACATGATACAACATGAAAAACCACAAATCTTCTTCATGCAAGAAACAAAATGCAACAGTAATACATTGGGTTCTATTCTATCCAAAGCTTGGTCAGGATGTCACTTAGTTGCGGTGGATGCTTCTGGTGCCTCAGGAGGACTCGCCATCGCATGGAATATGCAAGCTATCTTACTCACAGACTTTCATACCTCCCATCATCTCATACAGACCACTTTCCATATCATAGGAACTAATATACATGGTCATCTGTCAAATGTATATTTTCCTCAAGACTCATTGCAAAATATTGTGTTGCTCAACACATTGGAAGCTCTCAATTCCACCAGAACACAACCATTATGGATCACAGGTGGGGATTTCAACATGATTACTAAATTGGAAGAGAAAAAAGGAGGCAAAGTAAAACTGGACAATGAAAGTAGCCGCTTCAAAGACTACATACAAAACAATTGGCTGATAGATTTACCATTCAATAATGGAATCTATACTTGGAATAACAAAAGGTCAGGATCGCAACAAATTGCATCTCGGTTGGATAGATTTCTCATTTCATACAACGCCATTCACCTAGGTGGAGACATCACAGCCTTAATCTTGCCCATGTCACGCTTGGTCCATTGGCCCATTTCACTTCAGTGGAAAAGACCGAGAGACTCTACCAGAAGGCCTTTCCGATTTGAATCTTTCTGGCTCTCTCATCCAGACTTCAAAAATATAGTCAAAACAACTTGGGAAAATGTTACTCCTCATAAAGGATCAATCATGTATCAATTCCAACAATGATTAAAGAATCTCAAACGACAAATCAAGCAATGGAATCATTCCACCTTTGGAAATATTTTTCAAGCTCAAAAAACACTTGAGCAAAGCATGATTGAGCTCCAGTAGAGAATTATCGAGGAAGGGAGAACCGAAACACTAGCAAATCAAGAACAAAATCTTCTTACTAAGTGAAAAGACAAAAGGAAGCAAGAGGAGGTACTTTGGAAACAAAAATCGAGAATCAGATGGTTAAAAGAGGGGGAAAGGAATACCAAATTCTTTCATCGCACCACCATCCAAAGACGAATGCATAATAACTTTACACAAATTCATAATCAACAGGGAGGAAAAATGGAGGAACATGATGACATTGAGAGAGAACTCCTCACCCATTTTAAATTTGTACGTCAAGAGCCTCAAGTAAACAGGAAATTTACCATAAACAAAATTCTTCAGCATGTGCCAAAAATTATAATAGAAGAGCACAATCAGCTATTACTTCGACCGATCACTCTTCTGGAAGTCGAATAAAAAATAGCTCAATGAAAGATAGGAAAGCCCCTGGACCTGACGGATTTACCTCCAACTTTTTCCATCACTTCTGGGATCTCATCAACCTAGAGGTTTGGAAAGTTGTGGAAGAATCTCAGACTATGCACTGGCTTCTTCCATCTCTAAATGCAACATTCATAGCTCTCATCCCCAAATAAGACTAGCCAAATACTCTGAAGAAGTTCAGGCCCATGGCACTCTGCAATGTTATATACAAAATCATATCGAAAGTCATCACCAACAAACTCAAGCCACTACTCCCCATACTCATCTCGCTGAAACAATTAGGATATGTGGAGGGACGTCAAATCCTAGATGGCATAATTCTGATGCATGAGATCATTCACTCCCTAAATCACAACAAATAGGCAGGTATGCTTCTCAAAATTGACTTATCTAAAGCATTTGACAAATTAAGCTGGACATATATAAAACAAATGCTTACAGCCTTTGGCTTCAGCCCAACCTAGGTCAAATGGGTTATGAATCTCATATCATCCACCCTTTTCTCCATCTTGGTAAATGGCATCCCCTCTCGCCCCTTCTCCCCCTCTAGAGGCATTCGTCAAGGTGATGCCCTCTCCCCTTTTCTTTTTATCCTCATGGCAGAAGGCTTAGGTCATCTTATCAAGCATGCTCTTCATTCTCAAAACCATAGAGGCATTTCTGTCCACAGAACCTCTACCATCACTCATCAACAATTTGTGGATGATAATATGTTGTTTGGGCACCCTTCAATCCAAGAAGCTCATACACTCAAATCCATGTTAGATACCTTCTTTGAGGCTTCAGGAACTACCATTAACACTGTTAAGTCTCAAATATTCTTCTTTCATACTCCCTCAGTAACACAAAGAAATATAGCTAGAATCATAGGTTTCACTGTCGCCAATCTTCCCTCCAAATACTTGGGTGCACCATTGATCAACGCTGCTATAAAGCACACATCTTGGCATCTACTCCTAGGAAAACTTGAAGGCTCCCTATCTTTATGGACTTATAGATCCCTCAATATGGCAAGTAGGCTCATTCTTGTCAAAGAAATACTACAAACTATGCCTCTATACCTTTTCTTTGTTCTCGCAGCGCCGAAGTGGGTGCTCAAAAAGATCAAGGACATACAATGCAACTTTCTATGGGGATCATCAGGGCAAAATCACAAATGGGCCCTAGTGAAATGGTCAACAGTTTGCACACCAAAAAAGCAAGGAGGCCTTGGATTTAGGGATCCTCAACATAGTAACACAATGATGGGGGCAAGACCATGGTGGCAATGGCTATCAACCCCACACACACCATGGGCCAAATTATGGGCTACAAAATATGCAAATAATCGACCGTCGGAAGAGCTTATCAGACTCACAAATAATGATGCAGGCTCTCTAATTTGGAATGCGGCAAAACAACACAGGGAAAAGATACAACAACACAGTTTTTGGGAGATTAGAGATGGTGGCACTGCCCGATTTTGGGTTGACTCATGGAAACAACGACCCAAATTATTAGAAGCCATCCATCCCCAAAATCTTGAGGAACATGTTATTCATCAGAATGAAAAATTCTCTCAGCACTAGACTCAACATATCAATCAAGGAAACAAGCAATGGAAAAAGGAAAAACCGATCATTCATCAAGAAATGGAGGATTTCCACAAAGCAATGAACACAGAGCTCAACAATAGGAAAATCAGGTATTCAGACAAAAAAGACATTTTAAGATGGGGATACACCCCGTGGGGAATTTTCTCAACTAAGGAGGCATATGGGTTGATGATTCACACTCAGGAACCCATGGACCCAGTCTGGGAATGCATGTGGACCCCTGTAATATGGCCCAAAGTATCCACTTTCATATGGCTCCTTTGTCATAAAAGAATTCTCACATGGGATAATCTCATTAAAAGAGGGTTCCAAGGACCCTCATACTGCCCCAATTGCAATCAGCAAAGCGAAACCATTCAGCACCTCATGGATTCATGTAACTTGGCCAAAAAATTATGGGAAAAACTCAGCTTCAGGTGTCAAAGAACCTGCCGAATTTCAAGGGACATTATCAGTACCATTTGTAACTGGGCCTCCGCTCCCTACAACAACAAGCTACTAAATTCTCTATGGCAAACCCTTCTGGGTCTACTTCTTTGGACAATTTGGAAGGAAAGGAATAAGCAAATATTTAAGAATCAATGCACTCCCTTGGACATCATTTGGAGCAATTTATGCCAGAATATTCAAGAAACCTTGGCTCTCCAGAAATGGCAGGCAGATGATCTTCCCACTCATGCACAAGAACAAAATATATGGGAGAATTGGAATATCCAGATTCCGCCGGTTCAGGATGATCTCAACATCTCTACCACCACTTCTAGGCCTTCCACTCAATGGAATCCCCCTCCAATAGGTATGATCAAATTAAACTTTGATGGTGCCTAAAAAGGCAACCCGAGCAAGGCAGGCTATGGAGGCATATTTAGGAATCATGAAGGCACCCCTCTTTTAATTTATTTTGGATCAATTGGCTGGGATATGAATAACTCAGCGGAACTGGAAGGACTATGGTAGGGACTTTGTTTGGCTCATCAACACAGTTTTCACCCTGTTATAATCGAAGGGGATTCCCAAATCCTCATCAACATGGCTAATCAAATTCAACTGGGGACCCAGGCTTCTAAAGTGGCTACTAGTTGGAGATTGGCAGCTCGATTAGAACTCATTAAGCAATGGTTAAAAAACAGAAGAGCTCTCACCTTCAATCATGTCAAGAGGGAAGGCAATAAGGTTGTTGATATTTTGGCAAATACAGGGGTAGACAACGATTAAGTACTCAAATCAGGATCCCTCACCATTATTAATGATAGCACTCAATTACAGTAATGCACTGCCTTGGTGCACAAAGAAGCAAAACTCCTGGATGTGAGTGTTCACAAGGGATGATGTGTGTTATGAAACCATCTCACAAAAAGATAGAAAAGATAGGTCAATTCCTTAGAATTCAGCCTCTTCGAGGGGGCAACCTCCTTTACATTACACAAATGAAAAATTATTGGATGATACAAATGACAAGACCTCCTTTCTATATATAGGAGTCTAAGGGGTCATAATATAATCAGAGCTGACATAACAATAATAATGTAAGGGTGCAACAATAACAATAGTGGGCTTCTATGGGGCACAATAATAACAATATGGGGACTACATGGGCATAGAAATATACTAAGGGGGTTGTACTAATAACAATAAGGGGTTACACTAGTAGTATAGGGACCTAACATGCCCCTCTCCTTCAAAAAGTGTTGTCCTCAACGCTTGAATAGTTCTTGATGAATCTGTATAAATTCATGTCCTCCCATGTGGAATCTTCAACGAGTAAGTTCTTCCACTTGATGAGATACTCTAAAATTGATCTATTTCGTAGCTTTTGATTTCTCGATTCTATGGTTGCTTTAGGTTCCAATATTATTTTTCCTTCCTTGTTAAGTTCTCATAATACTGTTTGAACTGGGATCTTCTATAACTTTTGAATGAGTTCCCACTCCTTTGGGAATATGGATATATGTAAGGCATGATGTTTGGAGGAACACTTCGTGGAATCAAATGAATAGCATGATCATGATCACGAATAGGTGGGAGGCCTTTGGGAGTCTCAAATACCTTGGAATGAGTGTCAAAAACGTTTTGGAGATCTGGAGAAATACATGATTTTGATGTGGGATCCTCTAGTGAACATAAATGTGCAATTACACCCCGTTATTCTTTATTTAGAAGCTTTATCATGATGTTAGAGTTGATTACCTTTCCTGGTTTTCCTTTGATACCCCTCAATTCAACTTCCTTTCCTTCCCAAAAAAATTTCAAGAAAAGTAGGTGAAAATTAAAAGCTATCATACCCAAATATTGTAGCCATTGGACTCCTAGTAAAACATCAGCACCACCCATTGGAATGGAAAGCATTGGGCTATTCAATACATATTCTCCCATGGATAGCTTGATATTATGGCATTTTCCAGAGAAATTTATGGTTCCTCCACTTGCAACCATCACTTGACACTTTGGTGCTGGATATAGGAAGCAATTCAATTCCTTGGTTATCTTACAATCAACACTCTTACCATTTTCTTCTTGATATGCCCTTCTATCTTGATAGTTTGAGAAGTGGTAATTTCTTCCAATGCATTACAAGATATGGTCGGATTGATTTCTTGAGACTCGATATGATCTTTCAATTCTTGAACACTTTTCTTCTTGACATGTCCTTCTATATTGATAGTTTGAGGAGTGGTAATTTCGTCCAATGCATTACAAGATATGGTCGGATTCATTTCTTCTTTCTCGATGTGATATTTCACTTCTTGAACCTTTTTCTTCTTGATATGTACTTCTATGTTGAGAATTTTAGGAGTGGTAATTCTTTCCAATGCTTTACAAGATATGGTCGGATTCATTTCTTCTTTCTCTGGGGTTGGTTCCTGGTGTATATACTGTTCTTTTGATGTTTCTTGATCATTTTCCTCCTCCTCTCCATAATCAATGTAAAATAATTTCTTCTCAGCACACTTATGACCTTTAATGTATTTGTTATCACAATTGTAACAAAGCCCTTTTTCAGTTTTTTCTTCCAATTGTTGTGGTGTAACCCCTGTACATTGTGGAAGGCTAGGAGAAACAACACTTCCATCTTTATAGTTGTGAGGGGTAGACTTCCTTGTTGCCATAATTTTGCTTTCCACTTTGTAACAAAGCCCTTTTTCTCTTTTTTCTTCCAATTGTTGTGGTGTTGCTCTAAAGAAGGTGTTTCCCTTTGTATCCTCATAATGTGTTATCATTTCCTCCGTGAGAATTGACCACGTAACAAGTTGTTTACAAGAACAAAGCCCTTTATACCATAAAAATTGATCTAGTTCTGAATATGAAGATGCAATACATACCTTTTGTAACAGCGGTATACCATGTAGATCAAAATATTGCTCCATCTGTAGTATCGAATTTACTAGATCCTTTCCATCAAACTTCTTCATATCACCTTTTCTTGATTTCAGGAGCTCGATCTTTAAATGACTGTAAATCTGCATTTTCGAATCTTTAAGTTCTGAAATTGCGACTTGTAGTAGCCCTCTACGTCCTCTTTCCAATGCTACTAGTCTGATTGAATTTAGATTCTTCAAGAAAGAGTTACGCACAATCTCCCAATATGACCTGATTATATACCTTTTCAAAAGAGCGAACTTGTATGAAGTGCCACGTGTCACTGTTTTGACCTTCGGGTCTAAAAAATATACACAGGAAACTATTGTCTGTCTTCATTCTGTACCTTCTTATGAAATTGGAATCTGATGCTCAAAACAAAAGTTATGAGGATTTTCCCAAGGTCACTTGTTTGAAATGTAATTCAGGAGTCTGCAAAAATACCAAATTCCTCAAATCATATCTCCGCAAAAATTGCATAAAAAGATTTGAAATTCGGATCCAAGGTTCAGCATGATTTCATCTCAAATGGGTTTTTTTCCGCTTCTAAAACGTCGCAGAAAAAAAGTTATAGTGAAAATGCCACGATGACCTATTTGGAGCAACAAAACCCTAGAATCCAAAGCTCTGATACCAAATGTTATGAAACCAGCTCACAAGAAGATAGAAAAGATAGATCAACACCTTAGAATTCAGCCTCTTCGAGGGGCAACCTCCTTTACATTATACAAATGAACAATTCTTGGATGATACAAATGAAAAAGACCTCCTTTCTATATATAGGAGTCTAAGGGGTCATAATATAATCAGAGCCAACATAACAATAATAATTTAAGGGCACAATAATAACAATAGTGGGCTTCTATGGGGCATAATAATAACAATATGGGGACTACATGGGCATAGCAATATACTAAGGGGGTTGTACTAATAACAATAAGGGGTTACACTAGTAGTATAGGGACCTAACAATGTGACGGCAAAGAAAAGAGTCGGCAAGTGGCATAGCCACAGAGCCACCCATAAGCTCACATACAACATAATAAAACTGTCTCATAGCATTCATAAATGCCATTTAATGCGGCACTCAAACCAACTTACCAATGCCATCCCGCCTCGGCTCTGCATCATGGAGATATCATGTGCTATTCGACCTACATCCTTGTCCGTTTCTGCTCCTCTACCTCTGAATTACAAGTGCCCCCTGGCTATTGTGGAGCCAAGCGCCCGCACGACAACAGGTAGGCGATACAACATTCTTTGTTGTATAGAATTTGGAAAGGGCAACCACTACTCACAAACCCTGGTATGCAACCTGACCCTCGCTTCTGAGCCATATGAGCCTTCTGCCTCTGATTTCCACTCAGTGCCTCCTTCTCATAGTCAATCCCTTTCTCCCCATGACATTATGCCTCGACTACACTAGCGAATGCGTAGCAAAAGGGGCAGTAGCAAAGGCAAAATGCTCCATTCTGCGCCCTCAATGACCTCTGACTCCTCCTCCCCCTCGTCAAATTACTTTTCGCTCGTTATCTTGATACATGCAGTGGCAGAGGTCACCCTCGCACTGTCGCTCCAAACCTTCGCAAACCTGTCCATCAGCTACTGCTCTCCCCTCCAGCTCTCAGCACTCCAGCCATGCAACTCAATTCACATACCAATGCTCTCTGGATTGACCTCTTATCAAGGCCACCATTAAAATCACATTTCAGGAGGAGACGACCACCACTAAAGGATGTCCCACTCGCGCAATGGAGAAGAATGATACTGCTCAAGACGAGTCGTCTGCAGCAGAGCAGAATCAAGAAACTCTGGCGAAGGAAGAAACAGGTAAATTGTCAAAAGACGAGGATGACCTCGATGCCTACAGGTGCTTAATTCTTCAAGAACACCCGTCAGCACCAAATGACACCTAAATCAACACACGCCTTCAGATTTCAAGTTCCCGGCACCCAGTCCTATGGGTTTATTTTTGCATTTTTGAGTAAAATAGTTAGTTTTGAAACTGATTTCAATAGAATATCGCTCTATGTTCACAAGCTGATTTCCCCTGCAAGGGCAGTGAATTTATTTTGGATTGGAATGGTTTCCCTTCTGGGCAGTCTTCATTTTGTTTTTGTTGCAACATGCCATGAACCTTGGCTAAGAACTGCAGAGGCCAGAGCCTCCTTGTATCATTGTTACAGTAATAGGTTTTACACATACATAGAAAAAATATATATATATATTTATTTATTTATTAATAAATATATATTTTTTCATCGAATAATTAAAAAAATATATTTCTCATTTTAATATGAAGGACTTCTTTATCATTTTGTTATCTTTAAAGTAATTTGATTAGATGATGCTAATGTCCACTCTAACATCATTCTTATACATTTGGGATTTTTAACATTGAATTTGGGCATGGTTTATTAGGTGGATTAACATGTTGGCCTTTTTTAATTTTTAGAATTTTGGAAGCTTATAGGTTTAATAAACATCATATGTTTATATGTGGGATCTTTAATATTCACTTAAGAGCATGAATTATTAGGTTAGTTGGCTAAGTAACCTTTTTTGACTTTTAGAGTTTTGGAAGGTTATAGGCGTAATAATCATGATATATAGATATTTTAGGTCTTCAAAATTTATGTATGGATCATTGAATTTAAATTTTATTTTGTAAATTCATTTTCAACAACAAAGCTCTAAGCCATCACATAAAAACTCACTGTGTCACTTTCAATGACAAGGCTCAAAGTCATACATCAAATCTCATCATGTCACCTGTGGGAATTGACCCTGGGTGGGGAGGATCCTGATGAGCTTCAATGGAACTCTAGTTTTATGTATCACCACAAATATGTAGATAAAGAAGAATTTCCTATCAAATTAAATGTATTCATATATATATTGATAAAAAAATTTAATAGATAAAAATTTAAATTTAAATATTTTACCCAAGTAATATATTTCAAGGAAAAGTGTTTAGGTACTTCTCTTTATTTGAGAAGTACCTAAGGTAATGTGAACCGAGTTCACAACAAATTAATAAATTATATATAATTTATTAACAATCTATTCATTAAAAATAAATTGAATTTATCTAGGTTGGTTGGGAGCAATAATTAGGATCCTCTCCACCCAGATGCAATTCCAATAGGTGACATGATGAGCTTTGATGTATGACTTTGAGACTTGTCATTAAAAGTGGCACAACGCACTTTGATGTGATGGCTTGAATGTTGTTGAAAATGAATTTACAAATAAAAATTAAATTCAATAAAAAATAATAATAATGTTTTCTTGAAAACACTGAAGGTAATTTATTAACAATCCACTTATTAAAAATCAATTGAATTTATCTCGATTGGTTGGGAGCAATAATTAGAATCATGATGAACTTTGATGTATGATTTTGAGCCTTATCATTAAAAATAGCACAACGAACTTTAAGCATTGTTGTTGAATTTACAAATAAAATTTAAATTCAATAAAAAAATAATAATAATAAAATATTTACATAAACCACTTAATATATACCAAATCAATAATAATTAATTTAAATATGTATATCAACTTTATAATAAATTTTATATTAATATTTATACATTTTTCCATCAAATAATTTAAAATTTCCTTTTTTCATTTTTATGTAAAAATTCCTTTATAATTTTATATTATCGAGGAAGCAATGATGTCATTATGTGATTGTCTACTCTAACATCATGCTTATACATTTGGGAATTTTAATATTTGACTTTGGGCATGGTTCATTAGGTGAGTTGCTCTGTCATGCTTATACATTTGGGAATTTTAATATTTGACTTTGGGCATGGTTCATTAGGTGAGTTGCTCTGTCGGCTTCATTCAATTTTTAGAATTATGGCTATAGGTTTAATAAACAACATATGTTTATATATGGGATCTTCAACATTGACCTAGAGCGTGGCTCATTAGGTGAGTTGGCTAATTAGCCTTTTTCCACTTTTAGAATTTTGGGAGGTTATAAGTTTAATAATTAAGATAAGAAATTTGGAAGGTTATAAGTTTAATAATTAAGATAAATAGACATTTAGATCTTCAACATTCATGCATGGCTTATTAGATGAGTGGGCCTATTGGTCTCCTTAGATTTTTATAGTTTTAAAACGATAGAGGGTTAATTTTTTAGTCCTTTTATTTCATGTTTTTGTGATGGTGGTTGATGAAGATGTTAGATTTAATTTATGGTATTTGATTTTTTAAATAGTTAGAGAATATTTATAATAATTTAAGAAAATTAGATTAAAATTAATTTATATTTATATATATATAATTTATTATGAAGAATGTGATAAAATATGGTGTTAGTTTCATTTTAAATATTATTTAGAAAATGGAAAGATATTTAAAATCAATAAGATTTCCACACAATATAAATTATTAATAAAAGGTGAAAAAATGGGAGATATTTAGAATCAATAAAATTTTCACAACATAAATTTATAAATAGAAAAATAAATAAATAAATAAAATTGAAATTTCACATTTTAAAGGCTATGATGAACCAATTATGACATATAATATATATCTTTGAAAATCATAAAAATACCTAACTCAACAAATTCTAAATAAATATAACAAATTAAAAATGATCAAAATCATAAAATGTTTAGCACTATTCTAACTATAAACTTAACTAAAGAACAATTACAAAATGTAAATATCAAATCTAGTTTTGAGTTGATATAAGTCAAATTAGATGTGTATATTTCCAATACATTAATCTTGTAGATTCTCCTTACTAGTTGTAAATCTACTATGAATCAAAAAAAAAAAAATTAAGCATGAGCAAATCTCTACCATGATGCAAGATTAGCACATGGTGGAGCAATGTTATAGGGGCTTCACCTAATTCTAAATCAACTTAAGTTGAAAAAAACTCAATAAAATATTTAAATCAATGGGAAATTTGTTTTAATGCATCATAAGGAAGAATTTCCTACCAAATTAAATGTATCCATATATCTATTGATAATTATTTTTAATGAGTGAAAGTTAAATTTAATTTTTTTTCCTAACTAATATATTTCAAAGAAAATTGCTTGGGCACTTCTCCTTATTTTGAGAATGGTACCCAAGGCAAATGTTAACCAAATTAAAAACAAATTTGTTGAAAATGCAGCAACAAAATCTTAGTTTGACTTTGCCTTGGTCAAACTAGAGAGAATTTCTATTTCAACATAAATCTTGGAGGTAGTTAACTCAGGTGACATGGCACTTTCCACTCAGTTAACTCAGATAATTCGAGTTGGGTAAGCTTGAGTTCGGTTCAGTATGTTTGTTTGCTAATTTGTAGCAATTTATTTCAATTAATTTGAGTTGTTGTCAATTAAACTAGTTCTAACTGCCATAAGAACTAGTGGAGGTCAAGTTGTGGAAGTGGAACTTCAACCACACTCAGTGATCAAACAGTTAACTGATCAATCAACCCAAAATAATTGTTGCATGTAGAGAATTTGAGTTACCTAGTCGAGATGGAAATCCAAGGTAGTGTATTATCAGTTGTAGCATATTCAAATGTGTACAAGTGGTGCATGCAGTCAGAGGAAGGACCTAAGGAATTGTGCAAGTCAATAGTGAGAAATTTCTAAATAATAGGGGTCATTTTCCCAAAAGAACAATGCAAGGAAATAGGAGCTTGGAGGGCTTTGAAATTGGCTAAGTGTTGGCCAAAGTCAGCCATTCAAGCAGAGGGATAGACTACACACTTGTAGGGTGTGCTCAAGCTTGAGAAAGCATATGTATTTCATCTCTATTCTCTTCTTAATGCAATATAGATAGTAACAAGTTTTAAGCAGTTGAATTCCCCTAGATAAACCTTTGTGCATATGTGATGTTTCCTTTTGCATATCTATGATTTGTGTTCTAGATGGTGAATTAACTTCCGCATATCAATAGAGAAGCTTCAAATCTTGTGAATTAGTAAATTTCATGAGCAGTTTTGAATCCACACATTAATTTATACATGATATCAAAGCTAGAATCACTGTAGAGTTGATATTTCGAATTTTTCATTGTAGGAGGTTCAAATTTGAAGATCATTGTTGCAGGTTTTATTTAGGACTGAGAAGATGATTGTCAATGGAATCATGCTAGAGTATGCCTTGGAAGGCACCTCAAAATTTTTTTCATGGAAAGATCGCATGGAGGAAATATTGGATGACAATGCACTGCTAGAATACATCAAGACAAATGTAGAAAAACCCCAAGCATCTGATGCCCAAAATCTTTCTCAGTGGAAGAAAGATGTGGCCAAGGTGAGGAGAATCATATTGGAGGGAGTATGGGTGTTATATGGACTTATCCCTCTTGCGGACAAGAGTGATCTCCCTATAATTCAAAGAAACCTAGTAACAAACAAATAGGAACTACTACCTTTCAATAGACTATGATTGACTGAAAGAAAATACTATGTTAGAGGCCTCTTACCGATTAAACAAAATGATTGATGAAGTCCCCTTCAAAGCTTTCAACCATTCACTCCTTGGTGCTTTAGAGATCCTCTCGTCACTTCCCACATCTTCTCCATAATGTCCTGAAAGAGATCTGCATAGACAGAGACAAACACGAGATCAAAGCATCCAATATATAATAAAAGAGATAAATGGACTAATTAACCAATTATATATCATAAATTGATAAATATGCAATCACAATATATGTAGGTCATCAAGGAATCCTACAAATTAGATCAACAAAGATGTAATTGAGAAAGAACAATTACCTTTATATTAATAAACTAGACAAAAGCCCTACAACCATGTAGCCTTGATGTTGCAAGTCCCTTCCACAATCTCCAACCCTCTCCTTGAATGAATAGCCTTCCAACCTTATTCCAACAGTCCTCCCCCAATCCTCGTACCTATAGTAGCTTTATAAGACAAGAATGGGAAGTTTTGGATCCATTCTCCAAGGGATGAGATCCACTAATAGTGGGATAGGAGTTCCACAAAGGAAGGGGAGTTTCTCCATGATGGGAGGGATCAAAGTTGAATAGGAACCCATTCGAAGCTTGTTGGTTAGGATAGATGCTACAAACAATGCTTGTAGACTTTACTTTTTATTTTTACATTCGTTAAGTCATGTTCGCAGCTAATAGCGTAAGATAGTGTGTACTTATGTGCAGATTCTAATGGTCTTCTTTGCGTATGCGAAGAAATTGACTAGGGAGCTTCTCAGGTAGAAAAACAAGGTTTTATACCATGGGATCCAGGAATTCCACTTTATTTGGGATGATTTTATTTGCAAGGGAATAGCTTGGGAAACATTTGTAGATAGTGAAAGATCCAAACCAATGGTCATTTTTTTAATGCGCCAAAATGACATGTAATAGATTCCCCCCTAAAGTGCAAAGTCAGAAGAGATGTATGATGACTGAAGTGCTTTATCATACCAAGGTTTGGGTTAGAGACTATAACAAAAACTTGAAACAATCAATCAAATGTTACAATGCAATATATAATATCATCACTGAGTGAATGTCTCGAAGTCAGACATGGTAGAAACCACTTGATTATTGGTCAATGATGTGAACTGTTAACAAGTGCAAGAGAAACCACCAATAATGACAATGGCTCTCAAGGTACATCTAGTACAATCTATGAAGTGTGAATCAATATGTTGATGTCGAACACTCATAGTATTGTTCGATCGAAGGTCAATGATGAGAACTTGATGTTGAAGGCAAGAAACTTGCCATTAAGGCATGCATGCTCCAAGGTACTGAAGGTTTCTAGATCAACTTCCTAGATGGTGAGTTGAAGTCGATAGGAAGAGACCTGTCACAAGAGGGCCGACAAAACGAAACTCATGTCAAGTTTTGAAGAAAAACAATTTAGAGTAATTCAGTATTGAATCAGGGATGGTCGATGTAGCTAAAAGCTATGACTAGCAAAATAATTTGACTAGGGTTGGAATTCTCTTGAACATATCTAAGACATGACATGGTGACTTGGCAGAATTTGACTCAAAAATAAAACCAAAAGTAACTGAAGACTTTCAAAGAGGTATGGTCAACTGAGAAGCAAATGGATTTCCCAACCCGGACACAAAAGTGACAGGGTTTCATGTTCAAGAGTGACATACTGCCTTTTATAAAACTAAAACAAAGATTCTTTCTCACTTTTCTCCCACCATAACTGCTAAGTACCTCTTTAATTTTTGCAAGCTCGAGGAGGATAATATATGCTTTGCATGTAAGCACATCCTTTGGATGAGTCCTTCGAAGTATTTTTAACGAACCCTAGGAAGGAGTGGTTCGGTCTCGTAATGCTTAATGAGTCCTGTGCTATTTAGATTTTACGAGTCCAGTAAAGGGGTAACTTTATGTCATTTTCATGTTTAAAGAGTTTGAAAAGACAAAAAAAGAAAACTTGTTTAGTTCTTTCAATGCAAATTTTAACGAGCATGGAGAAAGTAAAGCTCAGTGTTTTTCAGTTTTAGGGAGTCAGGAGAAAAACATAAGTAAACTCCACAATGTCCCTTTTCCTAAGTTTGGTCCCTCAAGCTCGAAAAAATGGTAAAATAATGCAGGAGAGAAATCTATTGACCATGATTACTCAATGTATATCTTTTTCGTAAATAGTCTAGTTCAGTTCATAAAAGGGGTAAACTTATACTGAATAGATGGTTGTTCATTTGCTTTTATGAGTTCGAACAATCAAGTACTCGGCGATATTTTCGTGTTTAAGGAGTTTGAAAAGGGCATAAAGAGAACTTCATGGTTTCATTTTTCATAAGTTCTAACGAATTCAAAAAAGTGATAAAAATATACTCAATACCAAAATGATTCGTTTTCCATAAATGACTAATGACCTACACACTTAAACTCGAAATAATTATCTCTCCTCAAAAATAAAGTGAAAAACATTATAAATTTTTTAAAGGTTAATAGGCAAAAAATAATATTTAAATAGGCCTAAAAAACTTCTAAAAAACCCAAAAAGTAAAAAAGTTTTTACCATTTTTGTTTTTAACCTTTTGAGAGTGATAGAGGTCATTTTCACCAGAAACTTCAAAGGCTAATTTCGGGAAAACCATTGGGCGAAATCATGAGTCGTATTTTCCAAATAGATTATCTCTTCGAGATCTTTGTTTTCATATCTTTTATTTATCATTTCACCATAAATTTAGATTTTTTTGGGAGGTTTTTAAAAATAAAATTTTCCCTCGATGTGTGCAGGTTGCCCTTATCAGGCCTGCGCATATCAACTGATTTTTTAACGCTATGTGTGTGGTTTCTAAGGAGAGAACCATGCACATGTGCATTTTTCAGTACAATCGACTACGCATAGCACCAAGGGAACAAAAAATAAAATGGAAAACACCCAGCTTTCTTGCCAATTTTTTCCATGATTACCTTTAATGATCTTTTATGCTTGTTTGCAAGGTTTTGACCTGCAAATATGGAGTAGAGAGAATTGAACATGAAGAGCAAGACATACCTTCTCTAAACCATCCAACAACCATACAATATTTGACAAATTGTGGCTTGTACAAGTTTTTCACCATTCCAGGCATGAAGACCCAATTAGACTTGCTAGAATGGATGTCTGACAAGTGGAACGTTCAAGAAGAATGTTTCATAGTTAGAGACCATAGACTTGTCATTGATGTTGATGACATTTACTTCTTGAATGGACTTCCATGCAATGGGGTAGAAATCAATCTATATGGGCATAAGCGAGGTGGTGAAACAAATGCCACCTATCTGATACAACATTGTACTCGAGGGGCTGCTCTCAAATATGGGAGAATCAACATCAAAACCATAGCACAAATTTCTTTGAAATCTATCGGGTTCACTTTTGCACAAATATGAAGGCTCAAATGCAAACCGTTGTAGAGTGTTTGCAACCAACTATATTCAAATGGATCGAGGTTGTAGTTGCCAATCTGAAGGGGAAACTAACCAGGGTCAAAACAGGAAAACTCAAAAAAATTGGGTATGGTGCCTTTGCCATTTCATTTGCTCTGGAGTGGATTCCTCTTCTGGCTCCATAGGTAGCTATAGAGAGAGGAGGACCTTGTGACTCTCACATGTTGAAATGGGTTACACGTATGGCACACCATGGAGGTGGCAAAGGACCAACAATCAAATATACTCCTGACTTATTTGAGTGGCTGGAAAATCAAATCATCATGATTGAAGATTTTCCATACTCATGGATGGATTACATAGGTGATCCAGACATGCCAATACCACCTGGGATGCAGTAAGGCGATATAGGTAAAACTTCACACTTGATTTGATTTTTGATTTTTTTTTATTTTTTGTCATTTTTTGGCATCCAAAACCAATTATCTGAAATGATTATGCAGATGTGTCCCTAGTGAGATGAAATGGATTGTAGAAATATGATAGGAATGGTAAGAAACCAGTAGCTCACATAGTGTCAAACCTGGATGCGACGGAGACATTGATAGAGATGGAGCACAACCTTGAGAGTTTGACCTTGGACATCTTGGATGTCATGCTAGATGACTTGCCTCAATGCTATCAGAGGCACACTACAGGGGTTCCCAGACCTATTATTTGTTTGCTACAATGAGTAGCACGTGCTATTGTATGTTACCATGATCATCATCATGCGTAGTCACTAGTCTCAGGGCTAGATTTTTTTATTTTTGATGATGTATCAGCATGTTCAGAAAATAAAGGTTGTGGGGCCTTATGTCTTTGAATGACAATTTTCTGTAAAAACCACACTTTTTACAAACATTTATCTAATTGTTACAGGAAAATTTGGGCACATCAACCCCAACTTCCATATCTGTATTATTAAGGTCTATCAACCCCTAATTCAGTTGTTTTCATTCCCTAATGAATTTAACCTACATCATGCTTGTTTTCCAAGAGTTTTATGACACCATTCATCCAAAAAATTCCCCTAATTAGACCATCGCAGGTGGCCTTTTATCTGGCTGCAATGAATGGTAGGCACTACACTGTTAGGGTGCTATGCATAGCACTTGGCCTTTGTATCAGCTGTGATGGGCGATATCCATCGAATTTTTCCAATGAATCCATTTGATTCCCCATCCAATGGATGCTTCTAGATGTTTCTAGAGGGATCGGGCTCGCTTTTGGATGAGGAAGGAGATGAATGAACCTTAATCCATTATCCCTTCCTCCATGGAACCACTTCCCAAATATGGCAAAGCATTCACGAGGGCCATTAATGGCCAAACCTCCTCTTTTCAACTATAAAAGGACCAAGCTCTCATTGGCTAGTCTAGGTTTAGACTTCTTAAGCTAAGGAAATGCTGCTTGGATGAGATTAATAGAGAGAGTAATGTTATCATGTCAAATTGTTGTTTCCAAGAGGAGAGAAGGGTTTGAAGCTGGGAGGATGACGCTAAATCGAACATACATCTACATGGGTTGCAATATTCCTTTCTATGAATAAAGAGTTCTATGCTTTTTCCCATTCATGTGTTATGAAATGTACATTGTATTTTTTATTCTATAATGTGTTTAGCTAACAAATCGAAATGTATGCTTTGATGGTTTTCTGTCTCGGCTTGTGTGCAGGTACCTTTTAAGCGAGTTAAGTATGGAAGGGAGTGGCAAAAGCGTTTAAAGGGAAGAGGGATCAAGCGAGAGATACAGGTTGGTACTTTTGCTCCTCTTTATTTTATCTGTTAGTTATGGGAAAAGCAATGGAATACTTTAACTATTGTTCTAGACTTGCTACTAGGTTTATGGGTTAATCATTCGAAAAGACACTAAATTTGCCCATAACAAATTGGCAACTCAGCTGGGGAGCGATTTTATCCCTTATAGTAGCTAATCCATCTCTTTAAACACTTTGACATACTTTACCCTTTGTTTTTCATCGAATTTAAGTCCAATTCACTGAAATTGAATTAATTTTGAGCATGAAATTGTCATTCTACAATCATCACAGCTTTGTAACTGAGACAGTGCAATGAATGGCATCCTCTGAACTGAGACAGTGCTATGCATCACACTGTCCCTCACTCTGGCCTGTGATGATTCCTTTTGGAGAAATTTTCCCATCTAGGAGCTAAATCCTTATCTCAATTTTTAGTTGTTTGAATTGTCAGTTGGATTTAGATGAATTCTTGTCTCTGAAAGCAGTCTTTGTTTCCTTGTTTTGACCCATTTTAAACAGGATTGTTAAATGTTTGTTTATCATTTGCAGTCCTTAGTTGAAGTAGTTTCAATTGATTGTTTTGAAGTGTCATAAAATCTTCAATTATTGAATAATTGATTGGTCTATTTTGTGCATCTGATTCATATTTTCGTTTAAGTGTCGAAAATATTTGTTTCCTTAAAGTTGAAAGTGTAATTTAGTCTTCCTTTATCTTTAAGTGAAATTGTCATAAATCAACACTTGTGTGAAAAGAGATTTTGAATCATTTGTTCATTTGTTTTTCTTAGTGCATAATTCACATTAAGGAGAATGGAAAAGAAAAGAAATACATGTATTTGCATCTTAGAGTTTGATTGTGTGTGCTTAAATGGAATGATTAGGGAAATGCATTAATGAGTGCTCTTTGTTGTTTGGTCCAAAAAGAACTTGTTTGCTCTGTCCCTTATTATTTAGGATTTTCATTGTTGGAAGCAAAATGGAAAAAGTGCTTCTCATTTAGCTGCATTCTTAGAAATCTTGGAAAAACATCACGTGGTGAAACCCAAAGGAAAATTTTAAGCAAGATCAACCTAAAATTAACCTCAATTAACCTAAAAATGCATTGGAATTTAACACAAACATCTAAAGGTGTCTAGGCTAGAGACTTGTTCTGATGTCTTAAAACCAAGTGGTTGTCGTTTCATTGAGGTTGGGTGATTCCTACTCTCTGAACCAGTAAGTACTAGTATGGACTTGAGCTCCCTATACCGTCGTGTATATAGTGGGAGACCCCAATAGGCTTACATCCTTTATCCCTAGGAAGTCAATTCTGCCGCCTTACCAATCACAATGCACCAAACACAACATTTGGGAAGACTGACTGTCGTACTGTAAATCCTTGATAATTTCTCTTTAATTTTCCACCAAGGTGTATATTGAAGTTTTTTTATTAGTTTGGTAAACCCTCTTGCTTAGTATCTCCAGAGTAGTCATTTTTATTCCTTTTTGACTCCGTAAAAGAAAAGGTCCATCTGAGCACTTGTCCTTTCAAGCTCATTAAACAACGAAAGATACTAGAGTCATCTTTTGCTTTTTCTCGACTCTTAAAACATGAAAAAGAAAAGTTAAGTTCTTGCGTCATAAAAGCTAATTGACCATGAAAACATCCTTTTTTCCTTAGTTGAGTTAGGTTAATAGAACAATCAACAATTCTGGAGGAAGATCAACCTCCACTCCCTCGTTCGAGGAGAGTTACGAGCAAATCACCCTTACCACCGAAAGCGACACCCATCCGGTCAAGGCGGACTCGTCAAACTGATTATGGTACTTCAAGAGTTTCTAGTACTTCATCTGAATTACCAGAGCCACCTATTATGTCTAGTACTAAGCCTCAAGTTACTCCAACTATTTATGGAACATTTGTTACACAAGAGGAAGTTACTCAACTACCTATGGCCACTATAATGCAAACAAGTGAACAAGTGCCTGAAGTTGATCCACAACTTGAAGTGAATCAACCGGAAATTACTTCAAAACTTGAACCCATTCAAATGGAATTTGGTCTAGAACCCATAGCAGTTGAAACTGAAGACATTCCTGAACCTGAAATTATTCACGAACCTTCCATTGAAACTGAAGTTATTTTACCAGAACATCTAGACTTTGACCTTGAACATTACGAAACTGTTACCGAAATACCTTAGTCATCTGTAGTTCCTGAAACTCCATCTTTAACACCATAATTATTTTTTGGACCTGATAGTGAAACCCTTCCACCTAGATTAATTGTTGTAGAGAAAGAATCTGAAGAAGAGTCAAATCCTAGGACTCCATATCATTTTGGTCCTGGTTTATATCTTTACTCTGAATCTCTTCCTCATTTTGCTACTGCCTCTGAAATCCCACTTGATTCATTAGGTGAACTTTTGGGTTAGCTAACCATGGCAACCACAAACATCCCAGACTGCTTCATCTGATGCAGCTGCGGCAGAGTATTTTGCTGCTACTTCTTCGATGTTTACAACCACACTTGAGTCACATTTATATGGACATTCATCCGTCCCAACTGGTTACCAGTCTATGTCTAGAATCCACTCAGGGGTTTCATCTTTGTCGTGGTCATCTCCCATGTCATCATTAGGAATTTTACCTGGTTCTTCTTATCAAGGACAACAATTTGATCCTGGGTACCAGTATCAAACTGGGCAATATGGTGAACAAAGACTCATATATCCTCCTAACACTAGATTTCCACCATATGGTCAGTAGTATGCCTATTCACAGCATCCTCCCTATCAAGGAGGAAAACCCTATGGTTATGTCCTGCCGTATCCAAGTCAGCATGAAGTGAGAGTTTATCAGTGGCAGCCAACTATTCCACCACAACCAAAGCTTGTGTATCTAGCACAACCTATGCGAACTAAGCCGATTGTATCAACCCAACCTGTCATAACTATGGAACAACAGATACAAGTTCAACCCATTGTATCTCAACCTGTGCAAGTTAGTTCCACTACCTTGCAACCTAAAATTTCAAGTCAGCAAACCCAAACTTCTCAGGCTATTATGCAACAACCGCTTGTTTTTGGGGTACAATTACCTCAGGTTAGTGTGCCATTATCTAGAGTGCTACAGGTTTAGTTTATTCTCAACCTGGTCAAATTAGCATTAGGGGGCAATATCAAACTTCACAACCGATACCCAAACAACCTTGGCAGCCGCAGTATCCACAACCTCCATTTCAGAATGTCCAACCTTAGTATGGGCCTGCTTTTCAATCTCAACCTGGGCAAGGACAACATCAAGTGTATCAGGGTCCTGTGTATCAAGCCCAAACTGGTTACAGACAAATGCAAGGTCAACCTGGTTTCAATCCATATACCGGATATGTCCCACCGCCTTATCAAGGATATCCACCTTATGTAGGTATGCAAAGGCCCATCGCACAGGCAATTCCATCTTATCCCAGATATGCCCAACCTGATCTGAATCGGTAGTTGCCTTTTGTGGCAACCCTAGAATTACCAGATTTAAACCGGCTTACAAATGATGTAATTTTGTATTCACCTTTGTGGCCAGTAAATCCTTATAAGTTGCTTTCCGATATTCCAAAGTTTAGTGGAAATCCTGGAGAAGACCCGTTAAATCATGTTATGACTTATCATTTATGGTGTTCTTTGAACTCCTTGAATGATGATTCAGTAAGACTCTGTCTTTTCCAAAGAACGCTAATTGGTTCAGCTGCTAAGTGGTATATCGAATTGTAGAGAGCTTTTTTAAATAATTTCACCCATTTAGCCACTACCTTTTTGACCCAGTTCTAGTTATCCATCAGATATGAAACTGGAATGAAACTTTTGACCAATTTCAAATAAACGACTTCTACTCATATAACCGATCATATTCATGAGTGGCATTGTTGTCATCGCATGGTTAAAACTTATGTTCCCGATCAGCTTTTAGCTGAGTGGTTCATTTAATCCTTATTGCCATATATCATTGAGGATGTGGCTAAAGGTGGAGTTGTTACAGAAGAGCAAGTGATTGCTCGTGCCCAATATTTGGATTTGATTTACACGCTATCCGGCACGCTCTATGACAAAATTCCACATGCACCGTGCTTAAATCAATCCATTCCACCTCCACCATCGAATAGGGACCCTCATGCTGGAGACCGTGTGATCGGTTCCTTGAGCACGCAAATGGCAAGTAAACCATTTGGTCAATCACTTGCCAATAATCAAACTGTAAATGCACTTGAGGTTCCTGCTTCTGAGATTCATGCCGTGTCATCTGATAAAGGTAAGACTCCAAAGCAACCAGGAAGCAAGAAAAAGGGGGAAAATAAAAAGAAGAATTAAAACCCTCCTTAAGAGAAATAATCTAATTCCTCTACTTCGGGAAAGAAACCTCGTTATCCATGTTTGATATGTGACAACGATCATTTTACAAGAGATTGTCCTCACCGCTCGAAAGTTTCTAAATTGTTAAAAGCATCCACTGCATCCGCAGTGTTGAAGAAAGAGGTACCCTTCCATTGGGATCAGGTTGCGCAAGCTTCCTTTAGTGCTCTTAAAGATTCCCTAATAAGAGCGTCATTAATGTAAGCCCCAAACTATCAACAAGACTATTACCTGTATCTCTCCGCCACAGATACAACCATCGGAATGGTTTTAGTCCAAGAAGTAGATGGAATAGAACATCATGTATATTATTTCAGTCGTAATCTCAATGATATAGAAAGAAAATATTCATATGTCGAAAAGTTAGCTTTGGTGGCTGTTCAAGCCGTGTAGAGATATTGTCACTATATTCTCCTGCGTAAAACTACAATAATCTTCGATTGCAACCCTATGACATACATTTTGTCACGTCAATTGTTGGGGGGAAAATACATGAAGTGGATAGTTATATTGCAAGAATTTGATTTGGAATTCGTTGAGTCTAAATCAAAGAAATCTCTCGTATTTTCCGAACTACTTTGCGACATTCCCTAATCCTCAAACGATTTAACATCAAAAACATCAATTGTGGATGAGTCTTTGTTTCTCATTCCATCAAGTGATTCATGGTATGGAGATATATTGGTCTATCTCCAGACCCAAGCTTTCCGACCCAATGCCTCTCACTCTAAACAGCGATGTGTCAAATACCAAGCCAAAAATTATTTGATTGTTGGTGATACACTTTATCGCCATGGTATTGATACGGTTTTACGTAGGTGCATCACTCATGAGGAGGACGAAAAAGCTTTGAATAATCATCATTCGGGTGCTTGTGGTGGACATTTGTCCAAATATGCAACAACATAGAGAATTCTCCACGCTAGATACTTTTGGCCAACAATATTCAGAGATTGCATACTTCTTGTCAAAAGTTGTCATGCATGTCAAATATTCGATCAAAAAACTCGATTATCACCAGCACCTTTACATCCAATAGTTTTTGTTGGACCATTCACAAAATGGGGCATAGATTTCATGACATGTAACCCCACCTCGACTGGGGGGCATGGGTATATTATAGTCTTCATTGACTATTTTACCAAATGGGCCGGCGTGATGCCTACATTAAACAATAGCGATGAAACGACTGCATTATTTTTCTTCAACCACGTGGTTGCCAGGTTTGGTGTACCACAAGCCATAGTTACAGATCATGGATCACATTTTCGTAATCACATGATGGTTGAGTTAGCTGCCAAATTAGCACTTTCACATGATAGTTCTACTCCATATTATCTACAAGCTAATGGACAAGTTGAGGCTATCAACAAGGTCCTTAAGCATATGTTACAACGAATTATTGGAGTTCACAAAGGAAATTGTCATCTAATCCTGTACTTAGCCTTGTGGGCATATCGAACCTCGATGAGAAATGCTACTAGATTCACACCCTTTCATTTGGTGTATGGTTTGGAAGTAGTCTTGTTGATTCAATGTGAAATTTTGTCACTCAAACTCGCAATTGACCTGCTACCTAACACTTCTGAGGAAGAAGCATGTTTCTTCGAATTAATCCATCTGGATGAAACTCATCGTGATGCCATGTTGGCTAACGAAGCCCACAAGAAACGGGTAAAGGTGCAATATGATCAAAATTTCAAGCCTCGAGTCTTCTCAGAAGGTGACCTGGTCTTGTTGTACGATCAGGAGTCGGGTAAAATTAGTGCAGGAAATTTGAACCACTTTGGATGGGCCCTTATGTTGTTAAACATGTTTTGCTGAAAGGTGCCTATGAGTTAGTAGATTATGACGGAATTCCATTGTCTAAGCCCAAAAATGGGTTGTATTTAAAATGTTACTATGCTTAATTGAGTATGGTAAAACTCATGTATATATGTTTGGATTGCATGTGTGAGTGTGTTTCTTTAAGGGTTTTTATTTGGTTAAGTAATCCACTTCGCATTTATTGCAGACATCGAACTTTTCAGAACCATGGGTTGGTTACGCTGATGGTGCTAGTCGTAGTATGCAAAACCTATCTTCTGCAACATGGACCATTTTCACTCCGAGCGGTGATTTGATGAGTTTTAGAGGGATTTGTATCGGTTGGTCAACAGACAATATCGCTGAGTATAGCACGTTGATTGAAATTCTCCCTGATGTCATTTCACTTGGCATCTGCCGAATTATCATTAGGCTGGACTCACAACTCGTTGTGCTACAAGTTACTGGCATTTATACTATCTGAAACCCAACCATTCATTGTATGTTCCTCAAAGTTTGTATTTTGGAAAGGTATTTCGAATTTATTCAATATCAACATATTTCCAAAAGTCTAAACACATTAACCGAATTTTTAGCAAATTATGTGTTAAATAGACATTTGCAACATATGTAAAGAAAATATTTTCAATTAACATCATCAATTGAATAGAATTGCATCACTCAACCATAATAAAACCCTGAAAGATAGTTGTAAAAAGTTTTTACAAAAGTTTTGTGTCTAGGACAAAAAACTTGGTCATCTGACCCAAAAATTAAATGTATGCAGAAATGATCCTAGTAAGCTAGTGGTGTTCATGATAGCAGGGCACTGCTTATGCTCTCATGCGCAAGAGTCTCATCCAATGACCCGGCACACCAATGGTGTGGCACTGAAATTGCATAGATAGTTCCTCGATCTAGATATCTGGAATACCTAAGGTTAAACCCTCTATTTTCTTTTGCAATTCAGCGAGAGTCTCGACTAGGTCCAAGTCTCGGAGAATCGCTCTCCCTATAGGTCTCTGTGCTGGTTCAGTTACATCTCGTGGGTTTCCCATAGGTTGAATAGGTCCAATATCTGTATACATAGAAAAAAAAAAAAGGATTAAAAACACTTGGTCAAACAATTTACCAATAGCACCCCACATTTCTCCAACTGGTAGTGGTAAATCTACATCACCATGGAAATCCATTCCTGAATATGCATATTCTGTGAAGGTCATGTCCTATCGATTGAATCATTCAAATGATGTAGAGGTAAATACGATCTTAGAGTGGACACCATGCCTAGCCATTAGATCTGTCCACCTCTACAACTGTGGGTCTCTTGGTCCAGATACACCCAGTGAAATGAGTTGTGGCTACATGAGAGGTATTCTCTCCAAGGCAAAGGAGATCATCATTGATCCATAGCCAAAATTTATGAGCATTCTCTCTTTCACCTTGGTCAGTTGTTCTTTCGCAGAAGAAAGGACAGCCCTGCACCAGTTAAATATTCCTGGCTCTAAACATTCTAAAGCCTACTGCATGTATGACTTGGTGGCCAAATGAAGTGGGAAACTCCCACCCAATTTGGCAATGGTAAAAATAATCGTCCTTAGCTATAAATCACTAACATCCTTGATAAGTATCTTCCAGTCTTTGCTAGGTTGGGAACCTGGCCTACAGAACTGTCGCACATAATCTTTCACCATTCTACCTCCATGGGCAAGACCTGTTAGTGAAATGGGGGCACCTCACCTCGACAGTCCAGTTCAGAAGTATATATCATCGATGGTAAAAGGGATTTCTTTGCCCCAAATGTGAAAAGTCTGATCAGTCGGATCCCATGATTGAACAAGAAATCGTAGAAGATCCATTTGTTGTCGCAAGTTGGATAACTTAAAATACTTGAGTAAACCATAGTCTCTTACCGCCTCAACTGTTCCTGGATTACTTAAGGCTATGACATCTTGCTCTTCATGCTCCCATCCTCTCCATATGATTACCATTTTTAAATTCCTGATTTGGAAAGAGAAACCCTAGGGGCCTCGAAACCCTAGAATGTTATTAACTAAAATAGGAGATAAATGAAATAAAAGAGAACAGAATTAGATCTACCTAATCCAAACTGCACAATGAATGATCCCTTCAATCCTCCACAATCAACTGGTGCTCTTCGGGAAAAAACTACTCTAGAAATCAGAAAGTAAAATAGATGGTGAAAATGAATGGTAAGAACTAGTATTTATGTTTATTTCTTGCACATTAATCGAGTAAACATTGGTTTTTATTTATTTAATCCATGAACATGTATTGTTTAATCTTTTGATGGTATATTGAGTAGGATTAACAACTGGCAAGCAATTATGATGTGCTTACGTGTAAATTGAACATTTTTTACCACAAAGCAAACTTTTATCGCTTTTTTGAGCTTTGTTAAAAATGAAAAAGGAACCCCCTTGGAGTCCTCTTTAAGCTCTTTTCAGACTCTCTAAACATGAAAAGATTGTCGAGCACTTGTTGTTTCTAGCTCGTTAATGGATTAGAATCGATATCTACTAAGTATAGTTTTACCCCTTCTTTGGGCTAAGATAGATTAACTACTGAAAATCTACTCGTTGGTCAAACATGATCAATAAGTTCTCTCTTGTATTCTTTTATGCTTTTTCAGGCTTGAGAGACAATTGTATGAAACAATAACTTTTGGAATCCTCTTTTAGTCCCTTTTCAAACTCTCTAAACATGAAAAGGACTGAGTTATCTTTGTCGTTAAACTCATTAAAAATTTAAATAGTGACAAACTTGTTCATCTAGACAAGATCAATTTTCACCTTTGCTAGACTCGTTAAAACATCAAATAGCAATGGATTCGCCTGAAGGTTGAAGTTATACAACAAGAATATGTTATCCTCCTCAAGCTTAATTAAAAATAAAGAGGTACTGATCAGAAATGACTGGGGAAAAATGGGAAAAAGTTGGGAACACTTTATGGTAGCAGGTCACTCTTGAACATGACACTTTCACTTCATCACCGTGACTATGTGGGTTGGGTCATTCAGCTCGATGGTTATCACACCATCCATCACTTTGTTTTGAGTCAATGCTACCAATTCACTTTAGTGTCGCCAATATGTTCAAGAGAAGTCATTCAGTTCAAAACTTCATCCTTTACAATACTTTAAACCTTCATTTTCATGCCCACCATTCCTAAACCTTGTGTCGTCAGTCAATGTTTCATCTCCAAAAATCATTTACCACATTTCGTGTCGTTGCTGTCGGATACATCAAGGCCCTCCAATGACGAGTCGCTTCTTGTCGACATCAGCACATCATACAAGAAGTTGACTTAGAAACACCCCTTTAGTACCTTGAGGCTTGCATACATCAATAGCAGGTTTCTCGCTTCCGGTGATAGGTTTACATCAATGGCCTTCAACCGAAAGACTTCATTTGGTGTTCAACATCAAATCATTTATTCACACCTTGTTAAATGTATTGCAGTACCTTGAGGGTCATTATCATTACCGGTGACTCCTATCACGCTTGTTAACAGTTTACATCATTGGCTGGTAATCAGATAATGTCTCTCCATGTTCAATTTTCAATCATCTATTCACATGGTTAGACTTGTACATTGAGTGAAAGATTGGACGAGATTGAAGACCCCGGATCTAGTTTCATCCATCCAGGCTCCAATATATTTTCAGGAGTACTATATCAAACGTACAATGGCCTTACATTCATGGTCATCCACTCATGGGTCTATATCTATAGATGACTATATGTGTACATGTAATGAAATTTTATAAGGTTGAGCATGGGTATGCCTTCCCTCAGCTAGATTATGAGAAAAAATCAAAGTATCATGATATTTGTATTGTAACTCATGCAGGTCACCTTCCGGTTCAAAACCTTCTCTCCAAAGTGGTAAAACACCTCACTCAACATGGTTACTTTTGACTTCATGCTTTAGGGGGCATCTGTTATAGGAAAATTTGGGCACATCAACCCCAACTTCCAGATCTGTATTATTAGGGTCTATCAACCCCTAATTCAGTTGTTTTCATTCCCTAATGAAGTTAACCTACATCATGCTTGCTTCCCAAGAGTTTCATCACACCATTCATCCAAAAAATGTCACTAAGTAGACCATCGCAGGTGGCCTTCTATCTAGCTGTAATGAATGGCAGGCACTACACTGTTAGGGTGTTATGCATAGCACCTGGCCTTTGTATCACCTGCGATGGGCTTCTAGATGTTTCTAGAGGGATTGGGCTTGCTTTTGGATGAGGAAGGAGATGAATGAACTTTAATCCATTATCCCTTCCTCCATGGAACCACTTCCCAAATATGGCAAAGCATTCATGAGGGCCATTAATGGCCAAACCTCCTCTTTTCGGCTAAAAAAGGACAAAGCTCTCATTGGCTGGTCTAGGTTGATACTTCTTAAGCGAAGGAAATGCTGCTTGGATGAGATTAATAGAGAGAGTAAGGTTATCATGTCAATTTATTGTTTCCATGAGGAGAGAAGGATTTGAAGCTGGGAGGATGATGTTGAATCGAACATGCATCTACATGGGTTGTAATCTTCCTTTCTATGTATAAGGAGTTCTATGATTTCTCCCATTCATATGTTATGAAATGTAAATTGTATTTTTGATTCTATTTTGTGTTTAGTTAACAGATCAATATGTATGCTTTAATGGTTTTCTGTCTCAGCTTGTGTGCAGGTACCTCTCAAGCGAGTTAAGTATAGAAGGGAGTGGCGAAAGTGGTCAAAGGGAAGAGGGATCGAGCAAGAGATACAGGTTGGTACTTTTGCTCCTATTTCTTTTATCTGTTAGTTATAGGAAAAGCAATGGAATTACTTTAACTGTTATTCTAGATTTTCTACTAGGTCTAGGGGTTAGTCATTTGAAAAGACATTAAATTTTCCCATAACAATAATGAAATATACTACTTCTATTTCAATCTATCTTGTACAATATATGGATGAATATTGCATTAATTTCTTTACAAATGTTTTACGAATGAAAAATTAAGACATAATTAGCCAATGCATAAGTTAATGTGTTTAAATTTCTCGTAATATGTTGATAGTAGTACTCAATATAATCAAATTCTCTTTCGAAGAGACAAACCTGCAAAAACATTCTTAATATGGAAGCACTTCTAACTGAATAAACACCATTCAGATGTAATACTATGAGTTGTGAATCTAACCTAGCAATCAATCGATGAATTCCAAATGAAATGGAATCAGATAATAGCTCAATCACTGTGTTATACTATGCAATATTATTCGTTGTTTGACAAGGGCATATCCCATGAATAGAAACTGACTCATCTGTGGGCGAATAAATGGCCCATACTACGGAAGATAAATTCTAAGTACTACCAATAGCACCATCAACGAAGCCAATTTAAGCTTGAGGGAGAGTTGACATATGAAAATCATGTGTAACAAAAGAGAAGCAGGAGAAGTAGTGGAAAATCATAAAAATCTACTAAAATTGCCACACGTAAACTATAGAACAAAAATATAGAAATTTTCATCAAACAATCTAAGCATAATATCTCTTTAGGTAAAGACCATTTCTAAGCTTTCCAAAAGGAATTTTGTCATAATCAAGTATTTCATAGGCCCCTTTTTCCAGTGCATGTTTTACAACATAAGGGTCATGCCACATGGGCTCGAATTTACCAATGCCTAACTTATCATGATTTTGATCATAGATCAAGAGTAAATCACCCTCTACATACAAATGAGGTGTGACATTTTTATCATGTTGTTCTTTAACTCAGTTCTTTTGGGCCTTGCTAGCTAGTGTAGAATCACTACGAGTCTCATTGAGATGTGCTAAGTACAAGATACGTTCTTCTTCAACAGAAGTGGTTGGTAATAATTCAATTTCCAGTTTCAAAGACGGTATCTCACATTCAGTTGGTAGAATTTCTTCCATGCCATAAACGATTTGGAAAGGAGTAAAAATCATCAAAGTTTTTGTTGTGATACGATATGCCCACAATGATAGATAAAGCATTAGATGCCAATATCATTTATGAGTCTCGATAATTTGTTTAATCATGGTAGTTAATACCTTGTTAAAAACTTCTACTTGGCCATTTTCCTGTGGATAATATGGAGTGGAACTGTCATGACGCAAGCCTGGCTTCGTGGTAAGATTGGTCATCATTAAGTTTTGAAAATGGCTACCATGGTCCGTGACAATGGCTTGTGGAACTTTGAACCAAACAATCACATGATTGAACATGAACATGGATGTTGTTTCACTGTCATCCTTATATGTAGGTATTGCCTCGGCCCATTTCGTAAAATAATCTACCACAAGGATAATTTACCCATGCCCCCCAGCCGAGTGAGGGTTACACTTAAGAAAATCAATGCCCCATTTAGAGAAATGACCTATAGCAATGATTGGGTGAAGAGGAGTTGTGTGGGAACTCATTTTTCAATCATAGATTTGATGATTATGGCATTTTCAGACTACAGTTATACAACCTTTAAACATGGAAGGCTAAAAATAATCTACGCATAGGATATTTTCAGTAGTGGAAAAATCTAACATATGACCACCACAAAATCTAGAATGCAATCATTTAATGCCTTTTCGGCTTCCTCGTGAGTTAAACATCGTCTAAAGATGGAATTGACACCATGACGATAAAGTGTATCATTAACAATATTGTATTGTTGGGTTTGATACCGGATACGATGACGATCGGTTCGACTCAGTTCTAGCCAAAATATCTGGGTCTGAAGATAAATGATGATATCTCCATACCAAGGATCTAAAGTAATAATCATAAAGGGATATCCATCTGGAAGAGAATCCTCTACCACGTTTTCTGTCTTAGTATGGGGAAATTCACATAATAATTCAGCAAATATTAACGATTTCTTAGATTTGGATTTAATGAATTCCAAATCAAATTCCTATAGGATGACTATCCATTTGGAATACTTTCCCCCCAGCAAATGTCTGGTAAGAGGTTGCAATCGGAAATCGCAGTAGTTTTACGCAATAGAATGTAGTGACGAAAACGTTGGACAACTTGAATAGTTGCCAAGGCCATTTTCTCCACATGTGCATACTTTGCTTCAGTTTTGGTCAAATCTCGACTTAATTAATATATCACATTCTCTTCGTTCGAATCATCCTCCTGAACTAAAACCATGCCAATAGTGGCATCAGACATAGCTAAGTATAAAAATTA
This sequence comes from Pinus taeda, assembly GCA_000404065.3. NCBI lineage: Eukaryota > Viridiplantae > Streptophyta > Pinopsida > Pinales > Pinaceae > Pinus > Pinus taeda. The sequence continues at coordinate 146,778 of APFE031576643.1, forward strand.
GTCTCGATAGTAATCGGGAGGATGCAACAATGGTGTATGGGTCAACACATATTTAAGTGCATCAAAGGCCTTTTGAGCCACTTCATCCGAGACAAATGAGATGTCCTTTTTAAAAGTCGAGTAAAACCTTTAGTTAACTCTACATAGTTCTGATTAAATCCACAAAGAAAGTTTGCCTTCCCTTCAAAACTTTAGATTTGTCAGAGATTAGAAGGAGGAGGCAAGTTCAAAATAGCGTCAACCTTTAGCGGATCGACACAAATGCCTTCCTTTGAAACAACAAATCCTAGAAATTGACCAGATTGCACACAAAAAACACACTTGTGTGGATTCAAGCGAATATTTTAATTATGGCATCTAATAAAGATTGCTCTCAAATGCATTGGATGGTCTTCCCGTCTCAGTGAATGATTTGGAAAGTCATCCAAATAAGGTTGAAAAATATGCTTGATATCGTGAAATACATAAGACATATCCTGTTGAAAAGTTGCACCGACATTCTTCAAACCGAATGGGATTTTTTGATAGGAAAAAGTGCCCCATGGCAAGATGAATGTGTTTTTGTGTTGATCAACTAGGAGTATGTTGATTTGGTTGTAGCCAGAAAATCTGTCAATAAATAAAAACATTTCATTTCCAGCACATTTGTCAATGATTTGATCGACATATGGAGTAGGATACTTGTCCTTCGAACACGATTTATCTATATCCCTATGATCGACACATACTCTAATGGTTCCCTGTTTCTTGTTAACAGGTATAATATTGGACACCCAATTATTTATGGGGACCGGGTAAATGAAACCTACTTTGAGCAGTTTCTCGACCTCAACTTTAATCACAACATATTTTCATGGATGCATCGGGCGTAATCATTTTCTGATTAGTTTGGCATCGGTGTAAGTCATGATCTCATGCACAATAATTCTTGGATTAATTCTTGGAATTTCCTTAAAGGACTAGGCAAAAATTTCGCACAATTCTTGATACAGAGCTTTATACATTTGAATCTCTTCAACCGAGCGTGAAGCACCTACGTGAATATTTTCAATAATTCTTATTTTGACTGAGATATCAATGGAAATTGTTGTAGATATATTACCCAAATTCCTTTCGGATTCATCTTGAAGAACTAAAATGGGCCATTTCGGACTATCTACAATCTCAGGTGAAAACATAGTTGAAAAATCATTCTCAATTTTATCAGGGTCGGGTAGAAAATAGGAACGATGATAGTAATTATTCCATAGAATTTCATCCGAATCATGACCTCCATAATACCTTCATCAGTTTGAAACATATAGTAGAAAGGATCAAGAAGTAAAATTGGTTTTAACCAAGATAAAGGAGAATAATCATCATTGGTCATATCCACTCAATCAATTTCATAAGATGATGGGTTGGAAAAGGATTGAACTACCTGATAAGCCAATTCAAACGAGCTCAAAGGCATCTCATTTCCTAAGGAGGCTAATTTAGACTCTAAAGGCACTATCTAGGGATTAGAGGATTCCATAGTGCTTGATGTAGTCATGTTAACCTAGGCAAAATTAGAAGAAAAATTAGGTGGAGAGAGCACAAAGGTTCCCATCAATGATGAGACATTGAGAAAACCAACACCAACATCCTCATAGAGAGTATTTGTTTTACCGATAAATGGTATACTATTCATAGAGCTAGGGTCTGAAGTGTGGCAAGACAATTGGTCTACTTTGAAAATCTTCCCTTTGTGAGGAAATTGTATCATTTGAAAAAGCGATGAGACCACTACTGACATAGCAAAGGTCCAACTTTGACCGAGGAAAAGGATGTAATCATGATGAGCGTCAACAACTTCAACTTTGATCGCAACCATTTTACCCTCTAGTTATATGGGCAAATTGTTTAGGGTTCCATAAGGATGAAAACCTCTTCCATCGAAGGCTTTCTAAGTGGTACATGATTGATTGATGGTTGGATAACCTAAATATTTCCAACAATAAATCGACATAATACATGTAGAATCTCCTTTTTCAACAACTACGCGAAGCACTTGTGTAGTTTTAACAAAAACTGGAATATAGAATGCCAGTTGATGAGGGAGTCTCGGGATATGAATCTCAAGCTCAAAGATAATTATATTATAATATTACACATCAATAGCTCCTATGGATGACAATAAAATATTTCGTTGTGTCAGGCATGTTTGCAACACTTCCAGAGCTGACATTATGGAGGGAGACATAGCCAAGTATTCAACAATGTTGTAATTTTGTGCAGCTCTAGCATGTGGGTTGAAAGCTGATTTCTGAAGCATGACTTTGGGAAGTGGTCATATCATCATGTAAAGATTTGGTTTCTCGATTTGTAATGGTTCAAAAGGATGAGGAGGAATTGACCCAAAAATTTGACCAGGCGAGCTAGCCTCGTTTCCATTGTTAATAGGACCTATAGATCTGTAATCTTTTGATCTCGTGGCTACCATAAATTGTTGTGAAGACATCATCATGAAATCTTGTGATTTGGAAGAGGAAGATGTTTTATGAGAAATGATTTTGTTATCTTGAGAAGAAAATTGATCCTTCAAATAGTGGGAGTTGGAGAACCTTTAATGAATTTGGAAACCTCTACCCTAGGTGGACATTCCTTCATATAATGATCCTCATTGCAAATAAGGCAAGGATAGCGAGGTTTTCATTTTTCGTCGGAAGATTCAGTTTTAGCGGGTTTATCTTTCGAAGAAGAATTTTGTTTCAATTTACATTTCCCCTTATTTTTACCTCCGGTTGATTTGGTCTTGTCAGCAGATGATTCTACGACATTAATTTCAGAAATAGCATTCGAAGAAAGGCTTTCCAACAGTGAATCTTATATGGCCAAATTCTGAGTACTTTTAGAATTTTTCTTTTTCCCCTTAAGCTGTTGGCTAACAAAACCTATTATACAATCAACAACATTAGATCCTGTAGGAGAAATAACTATTGGATCACTTGTAGGGAGTGGTAAATTTAGGATTTTCTCGTACAAGGTGCCAGATTGGATGTAGAACGTCTGAATACTAAGCACGAGAAATTACCTACTCTTCTATGATGACACCTCCCTTAACAACATCCTCGGTAATAATAGGAAGAAGTGACTTCGTAAACCATTCAGCTAAAATCTAATCTGGAATAAAAACTTTGACTAACTGACATCTATGTCTCCATTCATGGATATGATCGAAAACGTGAGTCGATTTTGATTTTTTTAAGGAATTCAATAGTTTGGTACCAGTATCATAATGAATCGATAACTAAATGTGGGTTAAAAAATTTGTTTCCAGGGAGTTAAAGTTATGGAAATGGGTGTGAGGTAACTCATTGTACCATTTGGCTATCGAACCGGTTAAAGTTCGTTGGAAAAGGAGAAGATGGATAGAATCATCAATTAAAGAATTTGATGCACACCAAATATGATATGTCATCACATGATTGGATGGTTCTTTTGCAGATTTTCCTTCAAATTTGGGTATGTCACTTGGTAACTTGGTAGTAATCATCGTCCAATAAGGATAATAATAAATAGGATCATTCATTAATAGAGATAAATCAGGTAAATCTAAGGTTCTAATAAACGGTAACTTCCGGTTAGGGTCTTACGGTAAATTTTGATAACCTTGCGGGTTAATACTAACCCCTAGATGGGGATACCCAAGATATCCTGGAATAGCCAGTGTATTTGGAATTGAATTCCACCAGGGTAACTAGGGTGAACCATATCAGGTTGAGATTGAACAGGGACTTGGTAAGTATGGGTGGGGTACTGTTAACTCTAGAAAGGTTGAGCTTGACCGATTTGGCCTAAGTAATATTTCCCCTGTACATGTTGAGCTTGCAATGGTTGACCTTGAACAAATTGACTTTGAGCTAATTTTGAATAAATTGGCCTGTAAAGGTGGGTTTTAGAAAGTTTGACCTTGGAAGGTGGACTTTTAAAAACTTGTCCTTAAAAAGGTGGAACCTAATAATCTTGACCTTGAAAAGGTGGGCTTTGAAAATCTTGACCTAGAAAAGGTGTTTTCATCATTCCTATAGTAGGTTGCCCAATAGGAATCAGTGGTATAGTCAAGACTGTACGACTGGTTTGATAAGCAGAAACATAAGGGATTGCCTAAGTAGTCTAGGGAATATATATTTGAGGGGTAATTGGAGTGATCATTTGTGATACTCTTGGGACAAGTGTCTGAGGGGAACTTGGAACTGACTGTGAAACAAGTGTTTGAGGTGCACTCTGAACAGGTTGTTGAACAATTGTTTGAGGAATTGGTTAACCCAATAGGCTGAACAAGTTGTTGAACAATTGTTTGAGGAATAGGTTAATCCAATAGGCTGAACAGGTTGATAAAGTGGCACTTGTTGAGAAACTGGACCAAACTGTTCAGTAAAAGAAGGATTCCAAATAGTGTTCATCCCAAGGTAAGGAGTACCAAGAAATGGTTGAGTTACGACAGGTTGACCTAGACTAGGTTGAGGTATCTAACTATAATTTTTGGTAAAAGGTTGACCCCCAACCATAGGATAAGATCCTAAAATAGGTTGTCCTCCAAGTGGAGGATAAGGTGGTTTCCCCCTAAGCGGGTAATAAACACCAGTTGGGATTACTTGAAGGTTACTAGAGTTACCAAAGACCATGTGATTTGGTTGGTCTGAAGTCGTAGGCGCTTCAGGCATGGAAGTCATGCTTTGAAAAATAGATTTAGATAAACCAAATGACCAAGTAGAAGTTTGAGGAGAAGAAGCAGCACTTGAAAACAAAGTCCCATTAAGTGACTGGTATCTAGGAGGAACTGATGGACCACCATACAATAGTGATTCCAGGGAGCCGGTAAACACAGATGAATCAATAGGTTGGCTCCCAATAGGAATTTTTGACATAGTTATTTCTGACGTATAAAAAGGAATGCATGGCGGTGATAAATTATGATATAAAAATGCCAAAGTGGTAGAATACCAAGGGTTAGGTGAGAAAGGATAGAAAGGAACTATTGGGTAAAAATATTCACTATCGATAAATGAAGAATGAGGTGTTTCTACATCTTCGTTTCCAATAATATATTCAATGATAATTAACTCAGGGGGTAATTCAGATGTAATTATTAGATTCCTTTGAGGTGAAGGTGGCTCAAGAGTAGTGGCTAAAGTAGTCGAAGGTGATTTAGGTTGCGAAACTTCAGACTCTAGCTATTCTATTTCTACTTCGATTATTTCAGTGTCTGAACCACTATCAGATTCAGGTTGAACTACTTTGGTAATCTTTGGTCCAGAATGAACTAAACCTGATTCTACTTCTTTCGTTGGGTTCACTTCGGTTTCTACTATCTCAGATTGTAAAACTATCGATGTTTCAGGTTCTTCTGAGGCTTTAGATCATGTTGATTTTGACCTTTTAGTTTTTATCTTTTCCAATTGACTAGGTGTGTATTCAGGGGGTTTACCTTGCATTATACGTGATTACCTTAGCGATTCATCCAGGATGAAAATTTATCTCAAAATCAAATAATATTCACAATCTAATCCTAAGGTCTCTACGAAGTAAAAACAAACTATTAACACACGCTAAAAATCTAAGGATTCAAACCATGCACACAAACATTTCATGAAAAACTCACTAGTTGGTGATGAAATCAAATGTCGAAAAGATCAAAGATCAAAGTGGCTATAGATAGAGTGGGTGGAACCATTTATGTTGACAACTTGTTTAATGTACACGATTTGGTGCAAGTGAACTTCATTTATGCCATCTCTAATGAATATATGATCCAGAAATTTCCAAGTCAGTGTAGCCAATGTTTGTTCCAGGTACAGCAAACACTTCTCCTCCGTCATCACCTCAGGTAAAATCCCTAATAACATGGTCACTAAGGTTACCACGTAAAATAATTCAACCTAGGGGGACAGTCGCAAATTGGATGTACATGCAAGTGTAGAGTAACAAAGCTCAATAAAGTCCCTCAACATGGTTAAACCGAGGTTTACTTCCAAGTGACACCCAAGTGCCTTTTGGCACCATTTTTAGTACGTGTAAATTGCTCTACCATAGCCAATGAAGTGGGGTCGATCACTTCATGAGGTTTGATATGATCTCGTGCTTGACTCTTTGTAAGGGGAGCTTCCCAGAGAAAAATTGCAGTAAATGGATTTTCCTCCCTATCACAAGATTCTATTGTTTGTTTGCATCTTTGGAAATTTTGCTCACTTCCCTATTCCAAATCCCTACAACTTGATCTATTGTAGGTGGAAAAGAACCCTAAGAATAGAAAAATTATAAGTTGATTTTAAGAGTTGTTATTTACTCAAGGGTAATGGATGTGAAACGGATGAAATTATGACTTGACACAAATCCTAATGTAGTTGAAAATGAAAATGAAATCTTTTCATTTCAATGAAAATCTATCTGAAGTAAGGAGAGAGTATTTCACCTTTTCAACTAAAATATAAACAAAAACTATAAATCCCACTATATTTATTTTCCTAAAATGTAATTATCAAATTTCGAATTACCCAAATATTGAAAATAAATTCAAATTTTCACTTTGCCCAATAACACAAAAGATCAAGAAATTTCTCTTTGCATACAATCACTCAGAAATTCGGAAAATGCAACAAGAAACCAATAATCATTGAAAATGAATTTTCCTTAATTGAATGTTATGAATTCACTTGCAGTAAAAAGTACAGTTCATGAACACTTCAACAATAGAAAGAAAAATGAATTTTCATTTTGAAACAAGCATAAGAAGTATTTTTCACAAACAGTACCTAATCTTGTAAATCATTGATTTTGAAACTCAAAACAAAGTTTTGTTAAAGAGAAAACTGGACTCAAAACCTGATCTAATCGAAAGAATAAAGATATACAATCAACACAATAGGACCAACAGATCTCTCTTTTGATAGATTGATCATTCATCAAATGAGACTTTACCCTAATTTGGAAAAACAATACAACCAAAATCAAATCTCATCATAAGACTCAACCATACTGACAAACACTCAGAGGAGGTTCACGCAAGTGTAAATTAATAGGAAAAACCAAAATTTTCGATTTAAAGAGGATATAGATAAGATTTTCAAAAATTTCAGGTATGTGCATAGGTCCTGGAGAAAACCAGTGCGAATATGTTGTGTTTTTGAAAGGGAAATTTCCAAAAGTGCGCACTGTGCCTAAATCCTAAGTGCATACAACGGGGAAATTTAGAAAAAATAAAAGAACAAGTCATATCCAACCCAAAATCCAATTTTTTAAGATTTCTAGAAACTCAAGGAAGGCTTGTACGGAAGTTTGAAAAGGTCAAACAAGGAAACTAATGGAGAGTGAGATGATTCCCCAGTGGAGTCACCAATTTTTTTATGTGGATTTATCCCTCTTGCGAACAGGGCAAATCTCCCTAGACTTCAAAGAAACATAGTAATAAACAAACATGAACTATGAAAGGGGCCTCTTACTGATTAAACAAAATGATTAATGAAGTCCCCTTCAAAGCTTCTAACCAGTCACTCCTTGATGCTTTAGAGATCCTCTCATCACTCCCCACATATTCTCCATAATGTCTTGAAAGAGATACACATAGACAAACACAAACACAAGATCAAAGCATCCAATTTATAACAAAATAGATAAATGGAATAATTAACCAATTATATATCATAACTGATCAATATGCAATCACAATCTATGTAGGTGATCAAGGAATTCTACAAATTATATCAACAAACATGTAATTGAGAAAGAAAAATTGCCTTTATATTAATAAAAAGGAGAAAAGCCTTACAATAATGTAGCCTTGATGTTTCAAATCCCTTCCACAATCTCCAACCCTCTCCTTGAATGAATAACTCCAACCTATGCCAATAGCATAAGCCTACTTCCTAGAGTCCTCCCCCACTCTTCATACATGTATTAGCTTTATAGGCCAAGAATGTGAAGGTTTGGATCCATTCTCCAAGGGATGAGATCCACAAATAGTGGGATAGGCGTTCCATAAAGGAAGGGGAGTTTCTCCATGATGGGAGGGATTTGAGTTGAATAGGCACCCATTCGAAGCTTGTAAGACAATGTTACATTCGTTAAGTCATGTTCACAGGTCATAGTGTAAGACAATGTGTACTTATGTGTAAATTCTAATGGTCTTCTCTACATATGCACAGAAATTGACTAGGGAACTACACAAGCAGCCAAAAATAGGATTTTATACCATGGAATCTACAAATTCTACTTTCTTTGGGATGATTCAGATCTTAACTTTGCAGGGGAATAGCTTGGGACACATTTGTGGATAGAAAAAGATCCAAACCGATGGTCATTTTCCTAATGCGACAAAATGACATGTAACAACGAGATTGTATTGTCTCGAATATCCGTGGGAAAGAGACTTCATTCACAATGTGGAAAGCACTAAAAGAATTGTTTGAGAATAGTAGTGACCATAGGAAGTTGGCAGTCAAGGACAAGCTTTGAAGTATCAAGATGCAAAAGAATGACACAATTCCACAGTATCTGAGAAACTTTACATAGTGTCAAGATGAACTTGGTGGGGTCGATGTTAATGTTCCTAAAGAAGGCTTGGTAGCTCAAGCCCTTTTGGGCCTTCCCAAGAGTTGGAATAGCTATCAATATTTGGTAAATGGTAGGGAGAAATAAACAAGTTGGGAGCACTTATGGTCCAACTGGTATAGAAGGAAATAAGGCAGAGTACCAGAGACAAGACGTCATCCAAGGGAGACGATGAGGATAATTTTGCCTTGGCTAGAAAGGAAAATAATGGGAAAGGGAAGAAATCCCAATCCAAAGTAGAATCTAGTTAAGGGGGCAAGTAGAAATACTTCTCCAGAATCAAGTGCTTTCAGTGTCATGAATTTGGTTACTATGCCACAAAGTGTCCACACAAGAAGATAAGCAAGAATACCTCAGGAGGAGCAGCAAGTGAATCTTTGGCTTCATAATTCAAGTTTGATTTTAATCGCATTGCATGCATGTCCAACACATTTATGGGAAGCGTGTGATACCTGGACAATAGTGCCTCGTTCCATATGATAGGGAATAGAGATTTTTTCAGTAATTTGGAGGAGAAATATATCCAAATTCACATCAAGATGGGAGATGATGGAAGGTACAGCGCGACCGAGATTGGTATAGCCACCTTTTAGATGGAGTCGAGCTCCCGTCTCAAACTTAGGGATGTTATATTTGTTCCAGGTCTAGGGAAGAATCATGTCTCCATTGTATTTTTGGAAGAATATGGTTATGATGTGACCTTTAGAAAAGGAAAGGCATTCCTGAGACACATAGCCACAGGATAGGTGAAGAAGATTGGGGTTCATGTGTGGAACCTATGCAAGCTATATGTGGAGGATTGTGTTGCATTGAGCACAAAGGCAGAGATGGTGTAAAGCCACGCTGCCAGTGAACTTTGGCATAGAAAACTTGGCCATTTTCATCATGTTGCTTTGAATATCATGCAACATATTACCGCAGGCCTCTCCAAAGGTGGACTAGAGAAGTAGGATGCATGTAAAGGGTGTACCTTGGGGAAGTGCACAAAAGCCACTTTCCATGATCGGGACACTAGAGCACATGCAGTCCTTGAAAGGATCCACTCTTATGTTTGTGGACCTTTCTCACTAGCCTCCACTTCCAAGCACAGTATTTTGTCATCTTTATTGATGACTTCTCACAGAAGTGTTGGATATTCTTCATGTAGAAGAAGGATGAGACTTTCTCCAAGTTATTAGAGTTCAAGTCACTCGTGGAGAAAGAAATGGGCAAGAAGGTGAAGGCTCTCATGAGCGATAATGGAGGTGAGTACGTGTCAAATGATTTTAATTTTTTTTGTGCAAATGAAGGCATTCGACGAGAGTTGATAGCACCCCACAACCCATAGCAGAATAGGGTGGTTGAGAGGAAGAACTATAGTATTTTGGGAGCATCATGGGCAATGTTGCATGACTAAAGCCTACCTCTACACTTGTCGGCTGAAGCATGCAATGCAACGGTCTATTTGCAGAACAAGACTCCTCATAAAATTCTTGGCATGATCACACCAAAGGAGGCTTTCTCGGAATGGAAGTCAGATGTGTCACACTTCAAGATTTTTATAGCCTATATTTACTGCCATGTCTCCAAAGAATCAAGGAAGAATTTAGAACCGATAGCAGAGTTGGGGGTATTTGTGGGTTACACATAAACTCCCCACAAATACCATGTGTACTTTCCATCCCTCAGAGTGGCAGTTGTGCGAGGGGATGTAAAATTTGATGAAGAAAAAGCCATGTGGTGCTCTCTTGAGAGATAGCTTAAGATCCCACCAGAGTAGGAGATTTTGGCTCCAAAGGAGGAGCCTTAGGATGTTGTGGAGCAGCCACAAATTGAGGATCAGAGAGTGGAGACGACCACTCAAGAAGAACCATCCAAAGAAGGTAGGAAAAGGACCGGATAAGCTGAGATATTTGTGTAGGATGTGAGGGAGAATTTGGCTACTCCTTCAAATTAGTGCAGGTAGAGAAGGTCACTAGATCGGTACACTGGCTACATGGCTCTAATGAATGAGCTAGTAGATATTGAACCATCCTCTTTCGAGGAAGCAGTATAGAAACCAATATGGGTTAATGCAATGGTGGATGAGTATGAATCCATTGTAAAGAACAGTGTTTGGGAAGTGGTCCCAAGACCAAAAGGTAAATTAGTTGTGGGTTCAAGATGGATCTTCAAGGTGAAGCAGGTAGCATATGGAAGCATAGAAAAATAGAAGTCCGTATTTGTAGCCAAGGGGTACTCTCAGGTTGAGGGGATTGACTATGAGGAGACATTTTCTCTTGTAGCAAGGTAATCATCCATCAGATCGATCCTTGTTATGGTTGCACAAATGGGGTGGAAGATCCACCATATGGATGTGAAAACAACATTCCTCAATGGATTTATTGAGTAGGAGGTGTATATCGAGTAACGAGAAGGCTTCAATACTTTTGATCGAGAGTCTCATGTGTGCAGACTCAAGCGAGCATTGTATGGTCTTAAGAAATCACCTCGTGCTTCGTACACTGGGGTCAATAGTTATCTCACTAGTTTGGGCTTCACCAAAAGTGAAGCGGATGCAAACCTCTATCATATTTGGATAGAAAGTAAATTGTTGATTATTTTTTATATGTTGATGACTTGATTTGGATTAGTGGTGAGCAGCTGGTCAGATCTTGCAAGGAGGAACTTGCAGGAGAGTTCTAGATGAAGGACATGAGCCTCATGCACTACTTCCTCAAATTGGAAGTATGGCAAGGTGACGGGGAATTATTTGTCTCTCAGGGAAAGTATGCCAATGAGATACTTCATAGGTTCTACATGGACAGGTGCAAACCCATGAAGACTCCTCTAGTGACCAACTGGAGGAAAGAGGATGCCACTTCAAGTGAGGAAGTGGATTTGACTATTTACTGGAAACTGGTGGATTCACTCATGTATCTTAAGAACACACTACTAGATATGTGCTTTGCAGTCAACCAATTGAGCCAAGCTATGGTTAGGCTAACCATTTTTTTTGGAGGGAAGATAAGCATGTTCTACGGTACCTCATAGGCACCACCCAGTTTAGACTTTGGTACAAACGAACAGAGAGAATGAATCTATGTGGCTTCACTGATGCATATTGGGTGGGAATCCATCAGACTAGAAGAGTACATCAGGTTGAATTTTCAGTGTTGGGTCCACAACGGTTTCTTGGTATAGCAAGAAGAAAATATATGTGGCACTCATATCGACAGAAGCAGAATACATGGCTGCAAGTCAAGCTACATGTGAGGTGATCTGGATGAGAAAGATACTTGTTGGCTTATTTTGTCAGATGATGGATCCAAATGTGATTTACTGAGATAATCATAGTTGCATCAAACTCTCTAAAAATATTTTTTTTCACGATCGATCCAAGCATATTGATATCTGGTATCACCGTCTACGAGATTGTGTGCATAGGCGTATTATGTTGGTGCATTACATTTTGACAGAGGAACAAGATGATGATATTTTGACAAATTCCTTATCAAGAGGGAAGTTTGATTTCCACAAGTGCATGATAGGGGTGGTTGATAATCCCTTTATTGTTGAGAGGGAGTGTTGAAAATGCAGCAAGAAAATATCAATTTGACTTTGCCTTGGTCAAACTAGAGAAAATTGAACTTCTATTTCAACATAAATATTGGAGGTCATTAACTGAGGAGACATGGCACTTGTCACTCAGCTAACTCAATTAATTCAATTTGGGGATGTTTAAGTTCAATTAAGTATGTTTGATCACTAATTTGTAGCAATCTGTTTTAGCTAATTTGAGTTATTGTCAGTAGAACTAGTTCTAATTGTTAGAAGAACTAGTGGAGGTAAAGTTGTGGAAGTGGAACTTCAACCACACTTAGTGATCAATCAATTAATTGATCAATCAGCCCAAAATAATTTTGCACGTAGAGAATTTGAGTTACCCAATCGAGATGGAGATTCCAAGGTAGTGTACTATCATTTGTAGCATATTCCAATGTGTACAGGTGGTGCACGAAATCAAAGGAAGGACCCAAGGAATTGTGCAATTCAATAGTGGTAAATTCCTAAATAATAGGGGCCAATTTCCCAGAAGAAAAACACAAGGAAATAGAAGCTTAGAGGGATTGAAAATTGGCTAAGTGTTGGCCAGAGTCAGCTAGTCAGGAAGAGGGATAGACTTTACACTTGCAGGGTGTGCTCAAGCTTAAGCAAGCATATGTATTTCATCTCTATTATCTTATTAATGCAATATAGATAGTAAGAGGTTTTGAGCAGTTGATTTCCCCTAGAAAATATTTGTGAATATGTGATGTTTCCTTTTGCATGTATATTATTTGTGTTCTAGATGGTGAATTAACTTCTGTAGATCAATAGAGTAGCTTCAATTCTTGTGATTTAGTAAATTTCATGAGCAGATTTAAATCTACACATTAACTTATACAAAATTAATAAATTGTATATAACTTATTAACAATATATTCATTAAAAATCAATTAGATTTATCAATGTGGTTGGGATGAATGATTAGGATACTCCCCACCCAGGTTCAATTTCGACGAATGACATGATGAGTTTTGATGTATGGCTTTGATCTTTGTCATTGAAAATGGTACAATGAGCTTTAATGTGATGGCTTTGATCCTTGTTGTTGAAAATTAACTTACAAAAAGAAATTTAAATTCAATGAAAAAAATAAATAACTTTTTCTCAAAATCACTCAAGATATACAAAATTAAAAACAATTAAATTTAAGCATGTATATCAACTCATAATATATTAATATCTATACATTTTTCATCGAATAATTAAAAAAAATAAAAAAAATTATGTGTTTATGTGTTTTAATTTGAATAATTTCTCTATCATTTTTTATCTTTAAAGCAATTTGATGATGTGAATCTCCACTCTAACATCATGGTTATATATTAGGAATTTTTAACATAAATTTTGAGCATGGTTCATTAGGTGAGTTGTTGATTTGAATTTATGCAGGAACAAAATGAAATATAGATATAAACATAAAAACAAAGCTACAGTGAAAACAAAACTAGAATTCATTCATAAAAAGGTATTGAAAATTGTTACATGTAGAATGGAAATAAACTAGTTCGGGTGATGGTAGCTTATCTTAAGAAGAGATGTGATGGTTACATGCCTTCTGAACTATGTTACAATGAGGCTTGGAGGTCCTTTTATCATTAATAAACAACGGGAAACCATAAACATCCAAAAACATAACCCTAGGAGATGAAGTGCCAAAAGTTTGTGGAACTCGTTGGGGTTAGTTGGAATGTCAACTTCCCAGGGATGTACCTTTGGCATACAATCTCCGTTTGACTATCATAATACTCCATTTCAAAGATCTCCAAGAAGAAACCAAAAAAACAATGAGTGAATTGGTCTTGCACCTTTTTTGTCTCTTTGTTTTCCCAAAGAAATGCATTTTAGGCCCTCGAAACAACTCTAGAAGTTTAGGGCCCAAAAACTATCAAAAATAGTAAGTTGTGCTAAAATTAAGGAAACTAAAAGAAACAAAAGTGGGGGTCCAAGTGGAATAAGTGGGTGGACACCGATATCTGCCTAGATCAGTCCTCCCCCCTTAGAAAGCAATGGTCTCCATTTTGTTGAGCACCTCCATGATATGGGGAAACTTCTATTGAACTTGGTCCCTAGTGAGCCACTTGCATTAGTGTAGGAGTTGGCTAGCTTTGACAACTCGATACAGTTGGATATTCTATTGGCGAGTGGCATTGATCTATGTATCTATAATCTAATTAGTTGTGGCTTGTTATCTGCAGTCTGGGTTGAGCTCTATTGGTGTTAGTTGTTCTACAATGCTTGATGTGTCCAACAATGGTGGAAAGTATGCCCGAAGGTGATCCACGTTGAACACTTAGCACAAGCTAATGAATGGGGGAATGTTGAGCTCGAAATCTTTGTCACCCACAACCTGGTTGATGGTGTAATGCCTATATCGGAGTGGTCAGATCTTTTCATGGGCTTCGGCAAGGCGTTCTTTCTGCAAATGCAATCGAACTTTGTAACCTGCCTGAAATGTATGTGGTGCTCGATGTTGACTATGTTGCTACTTGTACTTGGCATTGGACTTCTCCAAGATGTCGAGAACCTACCAGTGGATGTGTTGGATGCATTGAATAAATGTGGTTGCTTTATCAACCTTAGACTATACATGTGTGAGTTCTATTGGAACTTGGTGATAGCCAAACTTCAAATCGATCTTGTTGAAATACTTGGTCCCCTTGAACTGCTATAGAAGATCATCAATCTATGGGATTGGATACCTATTCCTGACATTGATTTTGTTTAGTGCATGAATCAATGGAGAGCCTCCAGGTTCCATCCTTCTTATGTAAAAGTACAATCAGGCTCCCACAAGATGAGGAACTTGATCAGAAGTGCCCTTTTTGTAGAAATTCCTGGATTTGCCACTTTATCTCTTCATTTTCTAGAATGGAGTGGTGGTATATCAACCCATTAGATATAAGTTCTTTGGGAGTCAGATCGACCGAATGCTTGACTTGACAGTGCAAGGGTACCCCTATGAGTAAGGTTCTTGCAACACCTTATCACCTACTTCTGCTACGTGCAGGAACCCTTCCTGGGGGCCATGGATGTGGCCATGATATTTCCCTTATTTTAAGAGTGAATCAAAAAGAAAACAAATTTACCAATCTAGGAGATTATCTTACTGCATTGCTTAGGAGAGATCAAAGAGATGGTGGTAGGTAGCGCTACCTCTGGTGCATGTATAACTTATTTCCCAAAGTAATAATAACAGTGTGAGGCCTAGACTCATACACAACGTGACGATTCCACAAGTATGGTTGGCATAATAATACATTACAAACTTCAAGAGGATCAACATCACATAGTACCTCATCCACGAAGGGTTTAATGTTGTAGGGAAGGCGACATTGTTGCTTGGTGTGAAGATTTTGTCGTGTGGAACCACTTGATAGTCTATGGTTGTGGTTGTGGTGTGGTCAGCAAGCCCAATCGCTTAACAACTTATACTGAGATGAGGTTGTTTTGGCTCCTGTTGTTGACAATGAACTGCAATTGTGACCCCTTCAACCACATTGTGAGTGGAAGAGACACTCCCCTTCCTTTGGGTCTTCGGGCTCAATATTTTGGACCTTGGTGGTGGCAATAGTGGCACTTGGATTTGCATCAATAATGTACTTCCCTTTTTCATTCCCCTTGTTGGGATTTGAATCAGAGTCGAAACATGCATCTGACTCTAAATCCTTCAGCTCAGCCACTAGTGATTTCTTGGCATGACACTCACTTTTGTTGTGAGTGGGGCTCTTATGGAACTCACACCACTTCCCTATGTCCTTCTTTGTCTTTGTGGTGTTGTTATTTTCTTACGACTTCGATGGGTTTTCTTGGGTCACCCTACTTTGGATTTGTCCTTTGTTGTACAATTTGGGGGCACCTTTTCCTTGCTTCAAATTCGTAGATCCAAAGTCTCGCTTCTTCTGTTTAAATTTCTACTCGATCTTGATAGAGTATCGGTAAGCGATGGCAAGTGAGGAGATGTTAAGGAACTCCATCTCATCCTGGATGTATCTATGTAGACAATCATGGTACTTGAGTACCAGATGCCGCATAGAATCTTTGATACCCAACTTCGTGCGAAGGGTATGAAAATCATTTGTGAACTGTAGCATGTCTTCGTCCCTTCCCTACTGCAGTGTGGTCCATTTTATGCACTTATTTTCATAGTTCCCAACAAGGTAATATTGTTCCTTGACAATATCTCATAAATAATTCCAAGTGGATGCAGCTAAAAATATTGAGGGTTCCCTCTCATCTTTTTTCTCATAGTATATTTCCCACCAGTCCTTGATGTGGTGTTTGGCTTTGAGGAGTGCAAAAGTATTATTTTCCCTATCAGAAAAATCATGAACCGAAAAATATACCTATAGCGGGTTTAACCATTTATCTATGGCATATGCGCCTTTTTGACCTTCAAATATAGGGATTCCAAAGTTAACTTGTACCTTGAAGGGGGAGGCACCTTCATAGTGACTGTTGGATGAAGATGCATCTCCTTTTGGCATCTGTTGAAGGATCTGAGCAAATTTTTCCATCATCTTGTTCCTTTGTCGCTCGAGGGCTTCTTTGATCAACATCATGATAGGATCTCCTACTCCCTCATCTTTCTTTTTCCCCCATGGGAACTCATCGATGTCAACAGGGATGGTCTTACAAGGGTTCAACCAATTCATGTCCCAATTCTTTATACTTCGACCTTGTTTGGGACATGCACAAAAAAAATAGAGAAAGAGCAGATCGCTCTGATACCACTAATCCAGATTTATGTAAGAACAAAAGGAAATACAGATATACATAGAAACACATAGATACAATACAAACATAACATTAATTTATTAATAACAAAGTTCTTAAAAGTTTTACATGCAAAATGGAAATAAGCTTGTTTGAGCGATGGTAGCTTATCTCTGAGAAGAGATGTGGTGGCTACATGCCTTTTGAATTATCTTACAATAAGTTTCAGAGGCCTTTTTATCATTAAGAAATAATGGAAAACCCTAAACATCCAAAAACCTATCCCTAGGAGATGAAGTGCCAAAAGCTTGTGGGCCTCGTTGGGGTTAGTTGGAACGTCAACTTCTCAGGGTTATAATTTTGGCATACAATCTCCATTTGACTATCATAATACCTTGTTTTGAATATCTCCAAGAGAAGGCTAAAAAAAGAGGAGGGAATTAGTTTTAAACTATTATGGTCTCTTCGTTTCCCAAAAAAAAAACATCTTTTAGGGCCTCAAAATAGCTCTAAAAGTTTAGGACCCAAAAAAATACCAAAAATAGTAGGTTGTGCTACAATTAAGGAAACTGAAAGAAATAATGATGGGGATTCAATTGGAATAGGCAAGTGGCCACCAGTATCTACCTAGCTCAGTTATTTAGTTGGCCTCCTTCAATTTTTATAATTCTGGAAGGTTATAAGTTTAATAAACACCATATGTTTATATGTGGGATCTTTAACATTAACTTGGAGCATGGCTAATTTGGTGAGTTGGCTAATTAGCCATTTTTTTATTTTTAGAGTTTTGAAAGTTGTAGGCTTAATAATTACTATACATAGACATTGGATATCTTCAACATTCATGCATGGCTCATTAGATGAGTTGGCCTATTGGAATCCTTGGATTTTCAAATTTTTGAAAGGTTATAGGGTTATTTTATCTAGTAGTTTTATCTCATGTTCTGGTTTTTGTGATGGTGATTATTCAAGATGCTAGATTTTATTTATGGTATTTAGTCTTTTTTAAAATTATTAAGAATATTTATACCAAATTCAAGAAATTTAGATTAAAATT
>APFE031576643.1:169939-264334 GCA_000404065.3 Pinus taeda
TTCCTAGTGCAAGGAAATTGGATGCGACCAATGACTGTAGACACAGGTAATAAACAGGTCATGCATGAACAGGTAATAAACGGGCGTTATCAAAAGGGTTTCAATAGGGCTTTAAGTAGGCAATAGTATGCATTCAAGCGGGTAGGCAAGAGTAGGAGAGTAAAGAGTAGGCTTGAAATAGGGCTTTCAATAGTTCAATAGGGCTTTGACAAAGGTGAGTGACTTATCATTGGTCTCAGTCTTTCCTTGGTGAGTAGGGCTTTGACAATGGTTCAAGAGGCAGCCTCACAGCCGTGTCGTTCCCCAAGCAGCCTACACAATGTCGTTCCCCGATCCTTTCCCCAAAGAGAATTAGCAATGGGTTTGACTTGGGCCTCGCTCTTGAGAGCCTCATGGTTTTCCTTGCCCCCAGAGGGACAAGCAGCTTCGCACCTTCCAATCAATCAAAGAGAATTAGTTGTATGGGTCTACTTATTTATTATCACATTGTCCTGCTTCTTTTTTATATAAATGAATGTATACAAGTTGGCAAGCCTCCTCACTCATCAGCTCATAAATAAGCTCATAAATAAGCTCTACTCACTAATCAGTTCAGAAAGTTCCTGCACCATAAAGTGTAGACATACCAGTTAGAATTGAGGGAAGTAGTGAGTGATAGGTGGGTTAAGGTCCCACTCACCCACCCCTGAATTCAGTCAGTATGGGTTAATGGGTAAGTGATAAACCACTTCAATTGTCATTTGCGTGCATTTTATCACCACTTTTTCCCCCCTTTAAGGTCTTTGATGGTAGGCAATAGCACAAGAGAGCCTTCATTCACACACTAGTCAGTAAGTAAGCACGCAAGAGACACTGGATGGAATGACTGGCTTTACAATATACACTGGATTATAGAAATACCATAGACCCTGGACTATAGACACTGGAATTACTTTCTAAAGCATGAATGACTGTACGAATGACTGTATGAACGAATGGTTCCTCGAGCCCGGACCCCGGAGGGCTTCATGCTTCAAGAGAAATGATTGTATAGCGGTGCCAACACCTACATCGGCTTTCTAGAAATGAGTAGTGAGTTTAGGCAAGAGATAACACGCAAAAGAGGTAGGTTGGCTAGTGAACAGGCTGAAGACAAGGCCCACGAATGGCTAACATCAGTCATCAATGCACAAACCTCGATAAGACTTCCTTCCAATCAATAAATCTAACTAGTAACATTATTATCTCGCTAAAGCGTTACTATACCGCTAACTAGTCAGCATGACATCGTCAACAAACCTCCTCGCCCTCCTTCTATCAGGCTTCGTAGTTCCTTGCCCTAAAAGGACAAGAAACTTGCGTTCCTCCTCTCCTTAATCAGTCGAGCCCCTGTCGTTCCTCGATGGACAGTTCAATAACAAATCTAGAGTAGGTGGGTGAAGGTCCCAAGTAGTTAATGAATGACTGTAGATCAGTTCAAGTCCCTTTCATTGCACACACCAAACATTTAGTGGCATTCGACACATTCCTGTGCTTGGGTAGATAGAGCCACCAGCCGAGAGTAGGTAGGTGATTATCCGTGCTTGAGTAGATAGAGCCTTTACACACTAGTGGAAGTAAGTACAAATAGTACGATAGATAGATTCCCACTGAGAGATCGATCTGGAGATAGATCCATTGGGAGATCGATGCCCACCCATGAATGAGATGAGACCTCGCACCCACCTTATGCAGACAAAAAGACCGTTGATTTCATCACAGTTCACTAAGAATAAACCCGACTTTACCTCTCGCAGTGAATACCCACCTCCTTATTGTAGTTCGTTAGTCAGAATTACCATTTTCATTCGGTAAAACACGCTAGGAAGTTCTCTTTTTGATCGGGCCATTCCATTCAAAACCCCTCCGTTCTAACACTTATCCCTTCTGTTCCCTTGCTTTATGACTTCTACTCCCTTCTACTGTGGTTGGGTTCTCCCTTATACTAAGGCTTTATTATATTCTCTTTTTGGGCTTGCATATATTCTCTGTCATTATGGTGGGTGCCAATCAATTGGAAACGGGTGACGGGAATGCTATCGGGTGACGAGAACAATACGACAAGTAATATGGATACGCTAAGCAAGATGGATACGGCTACCTTCCGGTTCAGGATCTTTGGCATACATACGTGGATTGCTTCATTTCTCTGTCCTCAGAGTCTTGCCGGCTTGGGATATTCAATACAAGGAAAGAATATCACTAGGGTGCCTTGCACTTCTGTTTACGTTCGCCTTCATACGTGATCCTTCTTTTTCCTTCTTTCTAAGGTCGCCTTCTTTCTCGGGTTGGGGAAAGTGACTGTCATCTAAATCACATCCAATCAATCTAGCACATCCAATCAGTGGAGTTGGGTGCTACCTTCTGGTTTGGGGAAAGCAGGGCTGTGGAACTCGCTTGCTGACATGGTTCAGTCTCCCTCTCTGTATCTCTATCTGTCTCAATACCTATCCCTGTTATTTCTTTTATTACTGATGTGTCCTCTAGAGGCCGAGCCCAAGCGTTAGCATGGTAGGCATAGTTGGACCCATCTCTTTGGAAAGTAGCTCCATCCAATGGCAGCTCCTATCTCCCATCTATGAACCCCATTTCTCTGGCCAATATTTGTATGGATCACAAAGAGGTTACTAGCCTTATGACTTGCCTACATACATGCTCGTAACTCTGCCTTTCGACTTTCCTTTCAGATCGAGCCCCATAAAAGCACTAAAACATTCCCCTCCATTTCAATTAACAAATTGGGTGGTGCTACCCATGGCCCAAAGAAATCATGAGGGAATTGCCTACCTCTATACTGGATTTACCTACCTAGAGACTTTTCATTACCTACTCCTCTAGTTACCAATGTACTCTTCGGGTTGTTTACCTGCGCTTGAGGGAGTTGTTTACCTGCGCTTGAGGGAAGGGAATTCTTTGATTGGCTTGTACTTTATGAGCTTACCTTAGATATTGGATTAGAGCCCGGATAGACCAGAGGTTCTTTCTTTAGACCCTTGATCCCGGATCAAAGATGGTGGAAATTCTAGCCCGAAGAGATGGAAATAGATTACTTGTTTTCAGATTGTTACTTGCATGCATTGTGACTTGTCTAGAGGAGGGACGACTTACCTATTATTTTGGGTTTCTCACAGAGAGGAGATTAGGAGAGTTGGCTATGAGAAAGAGTATGTGAAAGCTTTGATAGGGATTTCAACTTTGTATACCTTGCATAGGGATAGACTATTTCTTTGGAAAGGATACCCTAATGTTCAAGCTTGAGACTAGATAGAGGAGCTTTATACTTGGACTTTATACCACCAGATATTTCTTTTATTTATAGCGCTGAGGGAATAACATTGAAAACCCTGGAGACCAAAAATCAGAACATTACCCAACATATCATCTATGAAGAATTTCTTTAGTAGAGTGTCAAGATAGGTAGGCTGCGAAACAAACCCTATGAAACCACTTACCCTTTTCTTTTCATAATAGATTGTACCTCAAGATAGGTAGGCTCGCTCTATCCTTGATCCTTCCAATGGTAGGCCTCCTTATGAAACCAGAATAAGACCGAGCTCAGGTGCCTCTCGATCAAAGGGAGAGGAAGAATGGAATGAAGAAAATCACGTATATAGAATAGTTCGATTTTCCGCACCCCACCTTTATTTACTGCCCGTGCACCTATAGATCCCTTGACTAAGATAGAACCAAGCTTCGTTGTTTTCCATCTCATTCACTCCATCTCAAGTATCCCCC
This sequence comes from Pinus taeda, assembly GCA_000404065.3. Taxonomy (NCBI): domain Eukaryota; kingdom Viridiplantae; phylum Streptophyta; class Pinopsida; order Pinales; family Pinaceae; genus Pinus; species Pinus taeda. Next base: position 173,693 of record APFE031576643.1, read on the forward strand.
CTCACTTACATGCCATCCCCTTATTTTGATCGTTGGAGCGTGAACTTGCCTCCCTGCCTCTATCTCTAGACTGCTATCTCCACCACCTTATCTCAACACCTTTTCTTGCTGAACCAGAAGCAAGGGCTAGATAGAAATCCCTCCCATTAAGGCTGGCTCTAGGGTTAGCGAGGGCGAGAAAGCTTATGGTTTCACGTGACTATGACTCGTAATGGACAGATTTAGAACCCCGAGGGAGAATACAGGACATATTCTTATACGTACAAGACCTACCCTTGCTACACCTAATGGTGGTATATCTTATATAAATAGATAGATATGGCCCTTTTAGGGAGCTTATATAAAGACCAACCACCTCAACGCCCTTCGGGACTTCTTAAACGAAATGAATACCACCTCAATGCCCTTTGCTTCGGGACTAATATACCGAACGAAGAACGAAATGACTCAACTAGATTCTCCCTTTCCTTCCTATAGATTATCCCAAGGCAAGGATAGATTACCGGAACAAGGTTGGCCGGATGATATTGGCTTCGGTCAATTCTTCCCAGAACTCCTTGCTTGTACTTCCCGGATGAGAACAACTAGCTTGGACAGATGAGAACGAACCACTTATTGGTTGGGTTAGCGAGCTATTGGTTCAAGAGCTAGGATCGTTTAGTAGCCCCAGTGATTAGAACTACTTGCTTGGGTTATCACTCTTTGTTGGAGGTGAGACAAGTGAATCAATCAATATTGAAAGCCTACCCCACCACCCCATAAGCACCTAAAGTAATCAATCTGAAAATCCAGCCGCCTATGATTTGATTCTTTCTCAGAAGCTCATTGTGTGGTGCAAGCATAAACTAGCCAACGAAATTGATATGAAGGACAATGGTCTTTTGTATTATTTTGGGGGTCTAGAGATATGGCAAGGTGAAGGTGAAGTCTTTCTTAGGCAAGGGAAGTATTCTATGGATATTTTTTAGATATTTCAAATGTTTGAGTGTAAACCCTCTCCTGGACAGTCGACGTCTTACGCACCCTCACCATATGAATAGTGAGTGACTTTGTCCCTTGACTACACCTATGGTACAAAATATTTAGTTTCGTTTTTAGTGAAGACAATGAGTTAGTTGATCCTACTTGGCACAGGCAATTGATTGGGTCCTTTATGTACTTGGTGAATACTAGGCCAGATCGTTTTTATACAGTGAATACATTGAGCCAAATTATGGTTGAGCCTCGCTCGATACCTACTAGCTAAGATGAGAAGATAGCAGGGGAAAGAAAGGAGAAGGTAGGCTTGTAAAAACGGCTATTCCTAGGAGTTTGATTCTTAGAAGCTATCCCTATAGGATTGACATCCCCTGTCTTTTGTTTGAGAGGAAGGGATGGAGGGCTTAGTATAAGAGCTAAGGGGATTAGTTCAAGAACTGGGTTAGTTTTGGTCAAGGAGGGCGGTGTTTGGGGAGGAAGGGAAAGGCAGGCGTGGAATCTTCTATAAGGTACTACAGTAACGGGGGTTCTGACGCACAGGAGCTAGCCTACACGAGTTAACAATTCGAGAATAGAGACCCCCTGTAGGCTGAGGAGTAGTTGGTTAGTTTAACCGGTAACTCAGTTTGCAATAACTCACCGAATCTAGGTTATAACCCTTACAGCAACTATCAAAATCTTATTTCACCCTCGGTCCGTTTGGGTTACCCTGCTTCATTGGATTTTTCGTGAAACCGTGGGCCAGCCTGAACCCCCTCTTTCTTTCTAACCACCGGCTTTGTCCTACTAAGCTTCTCTCTCGTGGCACCATGGTTGGAATTGGGAACTATACCAATAAGGAAGGAGCCTCTTGCCGCCAGAAGCCTTCCCTCCTATCTTTCTTTCCCATAACATCGGGGGTTGGGTTCGACCCACCATCCCTCACCCATCAGAATGAGTGAGTGACTTCGTCCCTAAAGGAGAGATTGAAAGGCCTTATGTCCATGTAGCGTATATAATAGATATTTTTTTCTAAATGATATTATATACGCTACATGCCTTGAAATCTTGACCCACAAGGTGCCGCTTGATCGTACAATAGTCTTTGTCAATCACAATGAGTTTATAAAAGACATTCAGGGTGAACTTCAATGATCAAAAGCTCCTTTCTTTGCCTTTCTTCTATCAATGTGGGATTGTCAGTTCATCTATCCCTACCATCTTGATCTATTCAATAATGAGACCCGAGCAGCAGATCAACCAAGGGGAAGATAGATATCACATACTTTGAGGAGAGATTGATCGGGATTCCTCCAATTTGTTGACTTTTGTCCATGGAATTGGGATCAAGTCACGAGGTATTGTCAAATGCTAAAATCCCATTTTTATGCGAATTTCTCGGGGTTTTCTCACTATCGATGTGAAATCCCTCACCATATGAGAATAGTGAGTGACTCTGTCCCTGGTTGCTTGAAGCTCTATTTCGATATCTTACACTACTGACTTCTGTGTGGTCTTCTTGACTAACCCATCAGATAGGGTATACTCCAGCTTATACTGACAACATGAATTCATACATCTACCAAGTTGGACTACAAAGAAGATCTGGGAGAAGAGATTCATTGTTATGCTTCTTAACCTGCAAAGTAATACCGAACAGAGAATATGCGAAGAAAAGATACCCATAACAAAGAATATGCAAAGAACATATACCCAGAACATAGAATAGCAATGATTTTATTACTCAGAGAGAAATGTTCACAGGCCTCTTCGAGGGGGAAACCTCCAATAGAGAAGAGCTCGATTACAAAACAAGACACGATACTCGCAGGGAGTTTCTATCCTTTATATATGACTCCTACGTGCAATACCACGGGCCAATACCGTGTATTATTAATACCATCTATCTAATACTACGGCCCATTGCAACTAACTGTGGTTCCGTTATTAATTGCGGATTAACCACTTACAATTATTAATATGGGCTTTATTGACTCTTGACTATGACGTGGTCCCATTACATAGATAAGGGGGTTAGGGTGGGACCCTAACATTTAATGCATGGCTAAGGGAGTTCATTGAAGGAATGACTGCCAAAAATTCAAAAGGACTAATCATTGGACAAGTTACAGACCCAGAGATTAAGTGGGCCTGTATCATTGTATCTTTGTGCCTCACTCCAGTGGGTGGGGCATCCGATGTCAAATTAAACATGTTGGAAGCCATTGCTCAAATTGTTAGGACAAGGAAACCATACAATTGGGCTGACCATGTTGCAGATATTCTCAAGGCAATACCATTTAAGGTCAACTTGTCAACTCCTAAACTACTGACTACTAAGAAGCAAATAAAACAAGTGACATAACCTGTAGTCAAACAACCACAATCAGTGGGCATAAATTGGCAAGAGGTACTGCAAGATATTACAATGGATGACCCCAAGCTGCAAAACAAATTGGATTCTATAGCTAAACAAGTGCTTGAGGAAACTAGAACATAGGGCAGGCCGACCCGATGACATACCAGAGCAAAATATTTCATGGGGTCATCTATCAGGCCACAAGTGTCAGACTAGAGAATTCTTCATAGAGATAGTTAAGTAGAAAATGATGGTCGAACAAACAAAATAGAGGCAACATACCCAACATGAGCAGGGCATGAGTGAACCGACAGAGTCGATAGCAACAATTCCAATAACTGCTACTATGGGGCAGCCAAGTCGAGTCAAAATGCCAAGAACAAAACAAACACAGATCCTAGTCGGCTTGATAGTGGACTCCCCATTTGTCAAACCTACCATAATTAAGGAAGAGGCTACTCAACTCTAGAGCCCACATAAAGAAGCAAAGGTGCAAGCCCAAGCTATATTTCTTGAGCACACATAGTCTGCAAAGTTGGGCATTGATATCGTGATCAAGGAGGAGCCCATTGACTCTAATGTACCCAATGACCTATCCTAGCAGGAACAACAATAGACAAAACAAGGATAGTTGACTGGCATCCCACAACAATCACAACAACGAGTCGAGTCAACTCGACCAGTGACTCCAACTCCTATGTCGATGTCATCAAAGATGCACCACGACAAGACTCATAAATATAAATCAAAGAAACCTAAGGGTGCCTAACTTAAACTGACCACAACAGTATAGGATAAAACAAAGGTGTGAGATAGCCAGGTCCAAATGCTTCGGGAAGTTTCAAAAGAAGCAAATATTAGATGGAAGAGATCGAGGAAGGTAGCCATTAGACTGCAATAGAAAAAGGAAGAAGCAATATGGGCTAAGTGCATGACCTCAACCATGCAAAAATTATAGTTGGCTTGCCCAAGCCAATCAGACAATCAATTAGATGCTATGAAACAATTGGTGCATCAACTTATTGATGACAACTTATAGATGAGAACACAGATTGAGTAACTCCATCAACAAAACTAAACACAAGACCAAAGAATTATCTTCTATATTGGACTAGGAGTTCAATTCATTTAAAGAAATAAAGAATAAATTGGAAGAGACTGTAGGTAGGGCATCCACTGTTAATGTTGTCCTTAATAACTGGCCAACCTATTTTTCAACCACATGTAATCGACTGAGAATCTAACAAGTACTTATTAAGGACTTCTCGAATAGGAAATAGTGCATTTTTAAACCTTGACTGATATCAGCCCTGGAAAACCAAATCATACAAGAGAAGAAGATAGAGAAAATGCTAATACAAGAATAACAATGGCTAAGGGAAGGAAAGAAAGATCAAATAGAAGTTGCCAATGTAGTCGACTAGCACAACATCAATATTAAGATGCAAAGGTAGGAGCAACAGGGCACCCTCAACTTACCAACCTTCAAAGAAAGCTCACTATCTGATAAGTTAAAATATTTTGCCAAAATGAAGGCCTTGGAAGTGCATGGAAACAATACTCAGTTAGGGACTGGTCAACATTTGATGGACATCTTCAAAAGTTTTCCCTAGTCATATATTAAATAACATTTGGAGGAAGCCCACAAGTTGTACCTTCACCCCAACCACCCCCTTCTTTTTCGCTCCAACAATGTCAGAATGTGGCTCTTCCTTGCACCCAACACAGTTAGCCACTCCAGAAATGGAGTCAAAGGGTCAAATTGGTCAGTGCAAGAGAGAGAAAGACAGTGAATCAAAATTTTGCATTTGGAGATGTCACTGGAGAAAGGGGATGATGCTCAACAATGAACAAACATAGTTGGTTTACTAGCCAGTGCTAGTCGCTTCGTCAGCGTAAGCCAGTCCATCCCTAGCGCAGTCAAACTAAATCTGCTAGCACCGGTTTCAGACTTCCAATTGTTCTATTCTTTTCTCCTCCCATTCTAAAATTACTTTTGTAAATGTAACAAGTCCAAATTTCCTCTTCTTCGGGACGTAGAAGGCATTGAAGGTGGGGGAGATGTTGGAGGGGCTAGTTGACTTAGTTGACTAGGCTTGTCGAGTCAACATATCTGACTGAGTTATGGTTCAGATTGTATGTTGGTCGACTCCTTGTTGAGTCAGCTGATCAAGTCGGTTAGTTAGTATAACTCTTGTAACTCTCTAGTGGTAATATAAATATGTATGTACTCGGCATTATGAAGTTGTTGGTTGCTGATATATATTAATATAGGGGTGCTTTTTTTGGATCTCCACTACTTCTGTTATCTCTTTTTCTTTTGCCCAATATGTATATTGTATAAGATTGCTTGGTGTACAGATTGCTGATAACTAATGCATGTTATTCCCTAGATTACAACAATGATGGAAACATGCAAAAATTTAATATTTATTTTTATTAAACTTTAAAATACTACTTGTAGGTTCAGATAAAAATCTACACAGAGAGACATGGTAGTTATCAAACCTAGATTTTATAACTTTGGAAAGAATAATTATGATTTACTCTAAACTAAATCACCACTTTATTTTCAAGAATCCATCTTTATCTTAAAGTGTAGGAATCTTGGTGAATTTTACAACTTAAAATGCCAACGATAAGATATTATTAAAAATGCTCAAAATCTTAAGGTTCTCTACACTATTTAGAAAAATTTGGATTTTAAATTAAAATACTTTCATGCTATAGAATTTCGGCAAATCATTTAAATGAAAGTGGAAATTGGCATCTTTTTCTTGGATAAGAACATGGAAATTTAGCCCCTTCAACTTTTTCTAGTTGTTTATAAAGTTTTCTAAGTTTTTAATGGTTCTTATGGTTCCTTGTACATTTAGGAAAATATTGTAGGTTTTCTAAAGTTGTTTGATTATGGGTTTTGTGAACAAAACTCTGTTATGGTTTTTAATACATTTAAGAAATACTATAGCTTTTTAAATGTCTTGCCCTGAATTTCACCTTTTATTCTATATCCTATTATAACATGGATTGATTGAAAAACAATATTTTGTTTTCAGGTGCCATTTTCAATGGTTATGATTGTTGCCGCAGAAATGATATTTAATATTTTCTTTAGGGATTCCTTTGACCTTAGTCATAGCAGTTGGAATGTACTTTTAATCTTTTCATAACTATTTTAGTTATGAATGCAAGTAGCTTGTGTGTTTTGTAAATGCTTTATACCTTTTTGAGGATGTTCACATTTTGAAAATGTTGATGTCATATATCCAGTGGCTCATATTTTAGGGCTTCACAATTTGAATGTTGAACGCATGCTCTTCATTATTAAATGTAAAATTTCTTTGCTAACTTGGGGAGGATACAGAGATGGAAACAAGGATATTAAGTGATTAAAGTTGCTTTTCATTATTAAATGTGAAATTTCCTTGCTATCTTGAGGAGGATACAGAGTTGGAAACAATATTATTGATTAAAGTTTGTATAGACTGGGGATACGGGAAACAAAGAATCCAAAAGAGATGTACATGGGTTCTTATGAATTTCGTGAAGGTGGACAATGCGTAACAAGAATGGTTGAACAGGTCCAAAGTTATTTGATATAAACTTTTAGTTGTGGATGAGTGCAAATGTTAGTTTGTAGTGAATTGAATATGCTCATTTTTGGCCGATTGATATGATATTTGGAGTGTTCTGAACCTTGCGTGAAGACTATGATATATAGTCGATACTAAACTAGCACTTCAACAATGGGCAGGATGATTAGGCAAGGTAACCATCTGGAGATGGGTTGTTTGGTTACATCATAAAATATAATAAATCTAGTTAAGCTATCAACCAAATAAAGGAAAATGAAAGAATATAAAATCAGTTAAGACATTACCATGTTAGTATAGAAGTTGCATCGAAGCCTTGCAAACATTAGTATGAGATAAGTTAAAAAAACTCTCTTCCAATCTCATGGTTATGCCATCTTGATATGTTACATAACGGGTGGCCACTGTCAACAAACTCTTGCATATATTTGTATTCAAGTATAATTCATGGAGAATTTGTAGTTCTAAAAATCATATCTTCGTAAACAATTACAAGTCATGAAAATTATTAGTTCTAAAATTATTCCTCATTCACTATGATGATTAGGTGAAGTGATTATCCTTAAGGTTGGTTGTTAGACTGCATCATTAAAATGTAATAAATTTACAGAGGTCAACAAGGTCAACAACTAAAGGAAAAGAAAACTTGAAAGTATAAAATTAGTTAATACATTAGTATGGAAGTTGCATGGAAGGCTTTTAAACATTAGTATTGGCACGGATTGCTTGAAAAATAATAATTTTGTTTTGATTACAATTCATGGAAAATTTCCACTATTTTTTTCTCAATGTCTTTCAATTATAAATAATTATTAACAGTATTTTCTGATTTAAGTACTGGTTTATCAAGAGAAATACAATTTGTTTACTTCATTTTAAAAAAATGTTCATTGCATTTTACAATTTTGTGGTTTGAATGTTTTGGGCATTCATGGTTTGATTAGATTTACCAGCATATATTCAATGCAATACCCTTTCTGAGAAAATCAAATATTTCATTTTTGGGTGAATCTTAAAAAGATAAATATTTTCACTTTTCCTTTTTGTTGAGAATGCCTAAGATTAAAATATTTAATGTATATAAAAAGGAGTGGTTGCCACAAAATTAGTTTTAAAATTAAGAATTGAAAGTAAGAACTGGCCAACCTAAAAGCAATTTCCTTGCGTATTATTCAAGTTAAAGCTCTGTAAATGAAAACCACTCTATTAGGAGTTTGAATTACTTGTTTTACTAATGCATTCATTGCTTTTCCCTTTCCAAGAAAAATTCCTAGATTCCTTTTCACTGAATCCACTCCATTATTCGTTGTTGCTTCAAAAAAATTTCATTTTAAGCAATCATTTGAGGTATTTTTTATTATCTTGAAGTGCTTGTTTCATCAACTCTAATTCAACCTCTAATCAAGTTACTTAAGATTCAGTTATCAGCATCTTAGTACAATGGTTGGGCCTCTCTTATAGTGATTGTTTATGGTCTCCGTTAGCTTTGGTTAAATGTTCTTGATGACACTCTTATTATATTTTTTTTTGGTTTGTTTTGTAATTACCATGGTTGTGGCATAGGTGCAATATGTTGGGTCTTATATTATTTATTTATGATCTCCAAGATTCAGTTATCAACATCTTAGTACAATGGCTGGGCCTCTCTTATAGTGTTTGTTTATGGTCTCCGTTAGCTTTGGTTGAATGTTCTTGATGACACTCTTATTATATTTTTTTTGGTTTGTTTTGTAATTACCATGGTTGTGTCATAGGTGCAATATGTTGGGTCTTATATTATTTATTTACTATCTCCATTAGTTTTAATTGAAGGTCATAGTTAGTTTATTTATTCATTTATTTATTGCAATTACTATATAAAGATGATTGCCGTATAGGTGCAATTTGTTTTTATTTAAGACTTGGATTATGTGGCATCAAATAATTCAAGACACTGATCATTAAACAAATCAATTATAATTTAAAATGCAACTTTCTTTGACTTCTATATCCTCTTCATTCAAAATCATGCCATATTTATAATGTATGCTTCCATCATTGCTTTAATTTATAGAACACATTATATTATATATTTGAAGGAATCATTTCAAATTATTTTGCTTGATTGAAATTGGCCATATTATCAGACTTGTGTGGATAGTCCCCTTAATATGGTGTGGCTAGATACTAGACCATATAGATTTTTGATGTAAGAGATATTCCTCTATTATCAAGGTTTTTGACATTATTATAATGGAGCCTAATTTGGAGTTAGATAACAATTATCTCTACTAAACATTAAGGGAGGATGTATGAAGTGTAATATTTATTGTGACCATTAAGACAATGGTTCCACTAACAGATCAAGGACCTAGTTGACCATTGATCTAAATGAGGGATACAATTAAACTAAACTTAAAACTATTATTTAATACATGGTATGCTCATTAAAATATGTGGTATGAAAATCTTAATGAGGTAAATTGGAACTTATGTAATTGAGGTATTAGAGTAAGATGCATGGATTAATGGTGAAGATCAATAATTTGCAAGTCAAATAAGAAACCATAGTCCCATTGCATATTGTATTTTGTTGTACATTTTCATGTGTTTCACATATCTCTTTGTGGAAACGTCATTGTAGATTTATCTTTTCTTTCAAGCTTCTTTCATTATATAATATTTGAGACTTGGTCAACTATGATCACTCTTCCATAATTCCCCCCCCCTCCCCCTGCCCCCCACACACAACAATATAAACATGTGTGAATTTTTGTAATCTCCTTTCCTTTCATACTTTTATACTTGGTTTTTTGTGTTATCTTATATATAAGAATTATAGTTTCTTTTGTGTGCACATTAATTAATATAAGAACCTACCGATCATGACCTTTAGATTTAGAGGCCTTAGAGTTTTCAAATTTTCCCTTGTACATCCCACATTATTTGGCTACGCAAAGGTCTTTGTCTTTCACTCTTATTCGATCTCATGCCACAAGGCTCTGTTAGAGGTTTGTGTCTCTTATCCTTACTAACCCTCATGCTATTTTGTTGGGTCCTATATGTAGTCTCGTTTTGTGTTTCCAACTTTTAATCCCTTTTACATCTAATCCATTTAGAGTGACATATTTGGAGCAATGGAGAGCTTCACTTGCTTGGTACAGTAAGCACTTTGATATTGATATTGGTTCCACTTATCAACATGGCACCATATTCATATGTTGGCAATACAATAAAATAGTCCAAAAGTGTTCAGTTTAGTGCCAAAATTTAGTGGAATTTTTTCAAGTTAGAACAATTAAAAGTTGAGAAAATTTGGCCTTTTAAATTTAATGTGATTTTGGCACCTGGTTTTGGATGGCATTGAATTTTTCCATGCCTCATGCTAATTAACTCGAATTCTCAATAGATTTGCTAAATTTTAAAGATTTAAAAATCCCTTCCTCTTTTTCTTAGTTTATGATATTTACTCTCTTGCATCATGTTCATTTGACCATTTTTTATAACCCCTTTAAAACTTGGTCCAAGAGTTTTGATTTTTATTCACAATGTTACATTCCTTTAAGTGTTTGTAAGTATTAAAGTGAGATTTGTTTATTTGTGAAGGAATATATTTTTTATATTCAACACACTTTTGGTGTATAATTACTTTGTTTTCCTTGGAATTTGCTAAACAGTTTTCCTTTCCAGTCTCTCTTGAAAGATAACTTCACTTTCTCCTCGAAATTCTTTGGGGATTTCCAAAAGTTCATTTCCTAGAAAGTCTTGAAAGTCATATTTTACCTTTGATCTCTCGATTCGTTTTTGCTTACATTTTGGTCTTGAAAGACTTCACCGCATTTTAATTGCCAACATTAGAAAGTTTTGGAAATTTTTTAGGGCATCTTGTATTTTTCACTAGATGGCAATTTGTCAAAACCTCTCGAGACGATTTGAGTGTCAATTTCAAAGAAGCTCCAAGCCTTTTAGGGCATTTTATAACTTCAAACTATCAAATATTCCCATTGCTTTCATGGGATTTCAAAAATTTTCCACCGAAAGTGCATGTCATACTTCAGAGAAAAAAATGAAAATTCGAACTTTTAATTCACCCTGCAATCTCGGAGCCTTATGAATGTTATTTCAAACTTTCTCACAAAAAAATTTGAAAAGTACCAACCATCATTCAAATTTTTTTAAGTTATTCTTAAATTCTGAACTTACCAATATTCTTGAAGACTTCTCAAAGTTTTTGATGTTCACTACGAAGAATTCATGCTTAATATTTGAGACAAATCAAAACTTCGAATTTTTAACTCGCCCTGGAGTCTTTGTAGTCTTTTTTATCTTCTTGCAAACTCCTATCCCCCAAAAAAGAAAAAGCTAGTTGATATTTACTTCTTCTTGAGGGTTTTTGGCCCCTTTTGATAATATAACTCTTAAAGTCTCATTCAAGAGGGCCTTCACTCAATTTCATTCATCCTTGAAAAGACCAAATGATCCATGACACGTTGGATTGTACAAATTTAGCAAAGGTTTTCTTGACAGCGATCATTCGAATCTCACACTTATTTGAAAAGACTTTCAGTCATATGCACCATCATTATGGTAGGGTAGCATATGTTAAATCATGAAGCATTATATATCTAATGTAGTTTGATGAGGTGATTTTTTTGGTCATTTTCATTTAAATTCAATGACAATTTTTTATGAGATTACAATAGGTTTTTTCTTTGTTTAAATTATAATTTTGAATGCGAAAATGAATTCTTGCCTTAAAAACCTTTAGGGCACTTCATATTAACTTAAAATTAAAATTTGCTTATTTTTTTATCCCATTTTGAGTTAAATTGACCAAGAACTATCTGCAAAATCATATCAAATGCATTGTGTTGTTGAGAACAACATAGCCTCATATTGGTCACCTAAGAATTGCTTAGTTTGGACAAAGATATGCCAATGTTGTAGACTTGATAAGCTCACTGTCATTGTATAATTTATTATTACTAGATAAGTTCTCCATCGACTTGATAACCTCACCATCATTGTATAATCTATTATTACTAGATAAGTTCTCAATCTAAGTTTTCTTTATCTTTTGAGAATGATTCATGCTATTAAAAAAAAGAGATTTATTTGATTTGGCATTACAAAATGTTGTTAAGTGAATTGAGAAACTATTTTTATTTACCCATTATCATGTATTTTGATTTTAGTTTGAATCCATTAAAGCTCTAAAAGAAAATTGAGGTCACTTTTCTTATTAGCATTTCCGCGAGACTTCAAGTTGACATTTGTCCCTCTTATTCATAGCATTCAAGACCATAATTTGTGAAGCCCATAAACCTCACATGTGGGGATCAAACCTCAACCTTAAATGGATTCTTATGACCTACAATCTTTTACCTTTGAATTGTTAGCCACCCTACTGCTGCATGAAAACTTTTAGAACATAGAAGGCTATCATTTCTTAGCGGGTGGATTACTTTGATTGGTCATGTATATATGTCATGTCTTCCAAAAATAAATCTTCCCAAAATAGGCAGGAAGTTGTAGTAAGAGGCTTCTTTTGTAGGAGAAAATAACTCAGTAGGATGATCTTTTTTTATTCCTCTAATTATATAGGATTGAAGGGAAGATATACAAGGTTTTTAAATATGAGGTATTTCCTCTACCTTTTGAACTATTAGGGGATGAGGAAGATTTAGAGTTGTACACACACAAAATTGTTTGGAGCTCATACCTTCATAGTGTAGTAGTTAGATTAGTTATATTGACTTGCTAAGATTGGTAAAATCAATTGTTAATCGTATCAGCGTAAACAATAGAACTATAGTCAATGAAATAGGGATTTGTATTAATTGTTTTGAGGCAAAGAACCTTGAGGAATATCACCAAATTTGAAAGACTTAAGGAAGTTTTGTTTGTTAACTAGGTTTGAGGAATTCAATGAGGCTAAATGTTTTCCAAAAGATGCAAGTAAATGTTGGATATGGAATAGGAAATTTAGAATGTGAGATGCCTAACTATATCCAACTCAAGAATATGCTTGTGTAGGTACTTTTGCACAATATTTGTCTATAGGCATGCAGAAGCTACCCACAGCCTCCTTACATCACTTGATCAAGCATGAGTTGATGTAACTTAGTCTAGGTCTAACTTAGGAAGGAACACATTAATATGTTGGCTTATTGAGCTAATAGAAACTTGGGAAAAGTAAAGTAATACTTTAGTAAGTTCTAATCTTAGCCATTGATATCAAGTGAGTCAAGATCTAATCTCAACCATCAATCACTTTGAGATTAGGGTTAGGGTTAGGGTTTTAGCTCAATGTAAAGTTATAAAAGCATGGATGAGGAGAGGAGATAAACATGGAACAACAACACAAAATTGAGAGACATCTCAGCGAGCGGTGTGTTGGGTTTGAGGGAGTGCAGAGGCTAGAGATCTAGATATGTAAGAGACGTCGAGCAATGATCTAAGGTAGATCTACCAGATCAATTTCACGTTATTATATTATGTATTTTCTTAGGTGGGCCCACTTAAATTTGGATTTGTTAATGAAAAATTGGTTTGACTATTTATATGATTGTGAATGAGATTGTTATATTTTCTTTTGATGAATATTTTGTTAGGAACCTAGATGTGTTTATTCAGTAAGCCAACAACCCTTAGTGGGTCGTTAGGCCCAAACAACCTGCACATAGAAAGCAAACAATTGTTGAGTCGATAGGGTTGTCGGGAGGGCAACAAAACTTGACAGTGCAATGAATCGAGTCGACTAGCTACAAAGAAACACTACTAGTGGCTGAGGTGCAAGTGAGGGCACATCTGGATTATGCGGAGGCAGCATAGGAGCTTGGGGTAGTGGTAGAAACCGATAGGGAAATTGAGGGTGGTAGGTCAAAGGTGTATGGTGGTGGATCTAGTCAAGGGGAAAAGCTAGATAGCTAAGAGAGATCAACAAGACGACGATGTAAGGTTGCTAGCTGATGTGCACAAAATTCCCATAGAAGTTGCAACAAGAGGGAGCACATGGTTGGAGCTCCAACATCAATATTGACAAGTTGAAGGGATAAATGGACAAGTGATCAACTGTAAAGGAAGTTGTGATATACATAGAAAAATAGTTTTAGGGCGAGAGGCGATTGGTTGTGGGAGTAGGTGCAGGAGGTCACACAGTTAACGAGCAGGAAAACATGATCGAGGCTGTGAAAACAAGTGATTGGAAAGGATCAAGGGATGTTGTGGGTTGTATACACACCAGAGAAAGTGTCGACATGAGCCATTAGGCTGTCAGAACAAATCATTAAAGGCATAGGGATTGTGTCTATAGTGACCATCCGTAAACTAAATCACTCAACTACTGTGGAGCGTTGTCGACCAACAAGATGAGAAAATAGCACAAATAGACTGTGGAGAGAGGTTGTGGTTGTGGATTGGATGACAACATCGATAGAGTAGACCGAGCATAGTGGAAGTTTCTAGACCAGGCCATAAGAGACAACACATCGTGGTAAAAGTTGGAGCCATTGGGAAAGAGACAGGAAACCAGTTTGCATGTTGTTGAGACAGAAGTTGACCATGGTGATAGAAGGTTGTGGGGTTTGAGCAGTTGTATACTGCATGAGAAAGGGTGGAATTTTCTTCTTCATCAAGGAAATCTGTTTTTAGCAAGGCTTGATCAGTTGGACAAAGATGGCTACCAGTGTCATGTTTGAAAAGTGTTTGGATGGGTTTTCTAACTACAACATCTGAAAGAAGAGAATTGCATCCATGTTAGAGGAGAAAGAAATATTGGAGTTTGTATAAAAAACTTAGATTCCTCCTACCAATGCAATACTTGTGGCCGCCCATAATGACGTAAAAGCCAATAGGATTATCATGGACGAAGTGAAGGATCACATTATTCCTCATATATCTAAGAAGAAAATTGCTAGAGAAATGTGGGGCACGTTGACCGAGTTATACCAAAGCAACAATTAGAATCAGGAAATGGTGCTGAGAGAGAAACTCAGGGGCATCAAGATGTCCAATACTGAGACAATTTTTTCTTATTTCACTTGAATTTCTCAAGTACGAGATGAGCTTGTTGCGATGCAGGAGAAAGTATCAAACTCAAAATTAGTAAGGACGTCTCTAAACAGGTTGACAAAGAAGTGGGGTACCTTCATTACAAGAGTTGTGGCATGGGAGAATCTTCCATCTTGGGATAGGTAGTGGGATTGCTTCACCCAAGAGGAGGCTCATGAAGAGGTTCTACATGGAAACCAGGTAAAAGGTTAAAGGGATGAAGAAAACGTTCCTCTTTCATATCATGTAAGAAAGGGAGAGGGGACTGCAAAACTGAACAAGGGAGAGGAAATATCATCTCATGATGGAAATAAGAAAGACATGAGCAAAGTTAAGTGATTTCCATGTCATAAGTTGGGACATTATGCGAGCCAATGTCTAGATAGAAACAAGGGAAAGGGAAAGATAGCCATGATAGCCATTGCACAAATTGATGAGTTGGCTGAGAAGTTCGAGAGGAAATTTTCATGGCGTCATCCATTTATGAAATCATCATGAAAGATGCATGGTTCATGGATAATGGAGCATTTCACCATATGAAGGGAATGGGGGAAGTCTTCCTTAGTGTTTAAAAGATGAATTCAAACATGCATGTGAAAGTTGGTATGAGTACCATACATGTAGTGAAGGGGGTTGGAACAATGTTATTCTAGCTAGAATCAGGAGGATCTCTGGAGGTGGTAGAGGTGTTATATGTCCAAGGGTTGAAGATGAACTTTCTCTCAATCTTGGCTCTAAAGGATGAAGGGTATGATGTCATGTTCCAAAAAGGACAAGTATTCATACATTCAGAGAGTTACCCATGACACAACAGTTAGGCTCGGTGTCAACAAGAGTAAGTTGTACAATATGCAAGGCTAGCCTGTAAGTAAATCCAAGGGGATCTTGGATTAAGGATCAATGTTAGTGGTAGAGAATGAACAAGAGACGTTGAAGGCTGAGTTAAGATAGGGGCTCAATTTTCTAATTTGGAAGATGGGAAGGGGCCCTTTTTCAGAACTAGTTGGTATGAGATAACATTGATGGATGCTTAGGAGTAGCCTTCTAGGAGCATGGTTAGGAGAAACAGGTCTTCAGATTATATTCGAAAGAAAATAGCAAGGATGTCTTTCAATTCAAATGGAGTAGCTACAATTGTTGATGATGTGGTGAGATTGGAGATAAATCTGGGTGGAGGAGGTTCTTCTAGAATGATTTTGTAGCTCGGGAAGTACCTTCTACACAAGCCTTGTGTCTGGGCATGCAGAAGTCACCCACACTCTCCTTAGAACACTTGATCAAGTGTGAGAAAGTTGTTGATGTGATTTAGCCTAAGTCTAACTTAGGAAAATAACATTCAATATGTTGGCTCATTGAGCTAATAAAAACTTAGGAAAAATAAAGTGATGTACTTTATCAAGTAAGTTTTAATCTTAGCCTTTGATCTCAAGTGAGGCGAGATCTAATATTAACTATGAATAACTTTAAGATTGGGGTTAGGGTTAAGGTTTTATCTCAATGTAAATTTATAAAAGCAAGGTCGAGGAGAGGAGATAGACACACAACAACAACACAAGATTGAGAGAGACATCTCAGTGAGCGGTGTGTTGGGTTCGAGGGAGTTTAGAGAGGCTAGAGATTTAGATTTGTAGGAAAGATCGAGCAATGATCTAAGGCGGATTTGCTGGATTAGATCTAAGTTATTTTATTATGTATTTTCTCAGATGGACCATTATCCCATGACGAGATCCCATGTATGTTTGGATTTGTTAATATAAAACTTGTTGGGAAAATATATGTTTGTATCATTGTGATTGAGGTCATTATATTTGCTTATGCTGAATATTTTGTTAGGAACCTAGTTGTATGTTTATTCTGTAAGTTTTTGCTAGGAATTAAATACAAGGTGTTAGGTTTGTAGGAAAACTAACATTGAGATAATCAATAAAGGGTTAGTTTCAACCCATGAGCCATTCTTTCAATTAAAATGTTAATTGTAATAATCAGGCTTAGAGACATCTCTCAAGTTCACCCTCAAGGATTCTATATGTCCACTTATTTTCTAGACATCATTTACATAGCCAATCATTTTGCAAGACTAAGGTGGGATTGGACCCTAGCTGAAAAACCCCATGCATGTTTACTATCAAGGTTTATGGGAACACATACAAAGAAATTTATTAAATATGTTATCATTTAATTGTTCCATTATTTTCATTGTTATTTTGTAAACTCATCTCCAAACTGCCAGAATAAGCTATGAAGATAATAGGGTTCATTAGTGATTGGTATATTAGTATTGAACACATACATAACGATAGAAGGGGCTAATAACCTTTCACATCTTATATGAAATAAACTAGTCATAAGAGAAATATGATATCAAACTATTTTGCAAGGATTGTGTTGGGAACACTGAGAGGGGGGGTGAATTAGTATTCCTTAGCAATTAGCACTTTTTAAATCTTTCAGAGCATTAGTTAAGCTTCAATTATTATTAATGTTTATGCAGTAAAAACAGTGAACAGTAAAACACAGTAGGCACAAGAATTTAGGTGGAAAACCCCCTCCAGATCAAAAACCACTGAATGCTTTTCTAATAAATTCTTTAATCTCCAGCGCCAACTGAAATGAAAGTTACTTCCTAGAATTCTAGAAAAGCACTCTTCTCCAGCTCCCACTGGAAGGACGCCCCAATGCCCTGGTTTCTTCAATAGTCAACTAAATGGATGCCCCAACATCCTAGACCAACCTACCACCCTTAAGTGTTCACACGCTCCAACCTGCAGGCGACTTCATACCCCTACCTAGCACCTCCCTGCCACCCTATAAAGACAAAAGTAAATACAAAAGTGTGGACTCTCATACCAGGCACAATGATCCACGTTACAATGATATTACAATGACACATTAGGACCTAAACCTTTGTCCCGACAAACTAAGAACCCTTGTCCCAACAACAAACCAAAGCCCTTTTCCCAAAGCAAATTTGTCTCCTTCAACTCTAGGCAATGACACAAATTCCTTACAAATGTGGGCTCCCTTATAGGGGATACTGACCCATTTATAATTATGTATAATATTTGTCAAATACATCGACTCTTGGACAAACTACTTACAAGACTTAAAATGTTTATGCAATGACTTGTATAATGACCTATCTCCTCTACCTTGTTGCTGATTTTAAACTTGGTGATGAAACCCATGTATCTGATTTACTGCAACATTGAGAGATGCCAATCTTTTGCATTGTCCCACAACAATTTGTCCTTCAATAATGCTTCTGCCTTAATAATATGTCTGTACCCTGTTCTTGATGATTACGTTGTACTGAACTAAAGAAAGTCTTACTGCTTTGATATTTTTGATCTTATTGCCACTGTCTTCTTGTCTTGAATTCATCTTTAATACTTCACTGCTTCATGTTCTTGTCTTCAGTGTAATGGTCAATCCCGCAAGAGAAGGTGCCCATACATCCTAACCCAAAAGACAATTTCAAAATAAATCCCAACCTTAATTACTTATCTTTGCCTGCAATCACAAGTTAGTTTAATAATAATAACAATAATGACTGGAATAATTCTACAATGAATACAATTACAAACTTGCATTTCCTTGATGTGATGGAATGCCACCTTTTCACAATACCTCAATATACAAAAATAGTCCTAAATAACAGTCCCTAACCAACATGAATTCGAGACTAAGATTCTTTGATTGCAAAGGTTCATATGTTGAAAATAGTTACAGCTCAGTACTTCCACTTATGCCATTCCTAATTGGTTCACATTACAGATTGTCTGACGTATCTTTTTGCAACAGGCCCTTGGTTACTGGTATGACTTTATATGATGTTCCCCAAACGCAGTGAAGGTTAGACTTTTGCATTGTATTGCTTAATCTACAATTTGAAAGTTAGATTGTACTGCTTAATCTACTTTTTGCATTGTATTGCTTAATATATCTTTATCATTCCTTCACTCCTCTGAAGATAGGATCCTGTACTTAAGAAACTGCAATAGACTGAGCTATGAACACTCCAAAACAGACCCTATCCTCCCAATTGTACTGCGTTAGTAGCCCAAGGATACCCGATAATTTCAGAGTAGTTTTTTTTTTTTTTTAGAATGTTTGTTTTAGCCAACTTAGGAAGGAGATAAGTACTCATATAGATTATGGAAGGGCTTTCTTAATGGTGACCATTTGAAGTTTCTTAAGGCCTTAAATCAGTTAAAAATTTAAATAATAAATACCTTACATAAGGTGATGTCTCAACCCCTGGGGTTTTAACCCACTAATGGGGGTTTCTGACTTCAAACGCAAATAACTCTCAAACTGTGAAGAACTGGGAGGTGTACCATATATCAACAGAAGCATCTCGACGAGTAAGATCCATCGAGAAGAACTTTGATGCAAAATGATATGAGTTGTCAAGTGAAAATTCCCTTGCAAGATCGGGGTAGCCGCTGGTGCTGCTTGGGTGGACATCAATGCCAACCTCTGATCAACAATCTCTCCCTTTGGCATTGATGGCAACTCAAGTACTCCCCCTACGATCATGACAACTCTTCCTACTGCCTTATCTCCCCCTTTGTCATCAATGGCAAAGGGTAACTCCCCCTACCAAACTATCATCCTGCGGACCTGTACACACCTTAACTCCCCCTTTCCACTTAGTTAGATAAGAGAAAGATTCTAATGAGAACTTGGGAGAATCCCAAGATTTTGGCAAAGATACCCAAATGCTTCACGAGGTAATGGTTTGGTAAAGATGTCAGCAATTTGTTCCTTTGTGCCAATGTATTCAAGCTTGATATTCCTTTCGGCAACCTGCTCCCTAATGAAATGATATTTAATTGGAATGTGCTTCGTTTTGGAATGCATCACAAGATTCTTGGAGATACTGCTGGCGCTGGTGTTATCGCAAAAGAAGGGAATAGGCTCATCAAACTTGACTTGAAGATCTTGCAAAGTTTGCTTCATCCAGAGAACTTGTGTACAACAAGTTTTTGCCACGAGATATTCTGCTTCTGTTGTGGATAACAAGATTGAAGACTGCTTTTTACTTAACCATGAAACAAGACAACCACCTAGATAGAATGTTGCTCCACTGGGACTCTTACGATGATCAACACTTCCCGCCCAATCTGCATCTATATAAGTTTGGATAACGAAATCTTTTACTTTGAGATGCCATAGACCATATTTCGTTGTGCCCTTAAGAGATTGAAGAATTCTTCTGACGACAATAATATGAGATTATTTTGTTTCTTCTTGGAATCTTGCTACTTGTCCAACTACCTGCATCATATCAGGTCAGGAGGCTATCACATATAAGAGACTACCAATCATGGATCTATACAACCTTTGGTCCACATCCTTTGAAGAATTTTCTAAGCTTAACTTGCAACCTGTTATCATGGGGGTAAGGACTAGCTTGCAATCTTCCATCTGGAATTTTTTGAGCATTTCCTTGATGTACTTGGTTTGATATATGAATATTCCTTTATCCTGCTGAGAAATCTGAAGCCCCAAAAAGTATGTCAACTCACCAAGCATAGACATTTCAAACTCACTTCGCATTTTTGTGGCAAAGTCTTTACTTAATCTGTCATCATTGCTTCCAAAGATTATATCATCCACATATACTTCGATAATCGTTAGGCTATCTTGATCCACTTTCACAGAGATTGTTGTCATTGCTTCCTTTCTTGAATCCTTGTTGATGTAGATACCTATCAAGACGATCATACCAAGCTCTAGGAGCTTGCTTGAGACCATATAGTGCCTTATTTAATCTGCAAACATAGGTTTCTTTATTAGTGAGCACATGGGTGGGACTCTTTGCAAATCAATTCCAAACACCAAAACTCCAGAGGCTTTGGGTTGTTCAATGTAAACTTCTTCTTCCAATTCACCATTTAGAAAGGTTGACTTAACATCCATTTGGTATACCTTGATTTTTCTCGAGCATGCATAAGCGAGAAACATCCTGATAGCTTCCATTCTGGCAACGAGAGAAAATGTTTCTTCAAAGTCGATTCCTTCTACTTGTGCATATCCTTTGCAGACTAATCTTGCTTTATTCCTGGTATCTTGTACGTCCTCATTCAATTTGTTTATGAAGACCCATTTAGTTCCAATAACATTTTTATCCTTTGGTCATGGAACCAATTCCTAAGTGTCTTTCTTCTCAATTTGATCCAGTTCTTCATTCATAGCTGCTACCCAGTATTCATTTTGACTAGCTTCCTCAAAATTGCTAGGCTCAAAAGTTTCTAAAAGGGAAAGATGGGCTTGCTGTGATGAACGAAGTTGTCGACTTCTTCTGGTTCTAATTCCTTCATTTATGTTGCTAATGATCTGATTTGATGGTTGATTCTTTTGATACCACTTTTGAACCTTTTGGTGAAACTTCTTGTACATCCTGCTGATCATTTCTTATTTCTTCTTGGTTGATTGGTGTTTCCTTATTTGATTGGTCTTGTTCTGGAGCTTCTTTTTCATCCTTCACAGATTCTATCAAGCCCCTTAGATTTGCTTGAAGAGACGATCTCATTGTTATCCTTTAGAACACAGTCTTCGTCAAAAGTAACATTTATACTTTCAACTATTTGTTTTTGCCTTAGATTGTAGCATTTATTTCCAAATATTTTGAAGTATTTGACATTAGCTGGTCTTCCTTTCCATAGTTCATATGGAGTCATGTTACAATTGTTCCTGAGCAGGCTTCTGTTTATAATGAATACGACAGTATCAATTGCTTGAACCCAGAATTTATCATCTAAGTTTGAGTCTTTTAACATGGTTGTATCCATTTCCTGTACGGTTCTGTTTTTTCTTTCAGCTACTCCATTCTTCTATGGTGTTTTGGCTGTTGAGACTTGCCTTTTTATTCCATGTTTGTCACAATATTGCTGAAATGCTTTGGACGTGAACTCTCTGCCATTATCTGATCTTAGACATTTGATCTTCAAATATGTTTCATTTTCGACCAATTCCCTGTAGATTTTGAAAAATTGGAATGCCTCAGAATTTTTCTTCAGGAAACTGGCGGCTGTCATTCTAGTGTAATCATTTATCATTAACATAAAGTATAATTCATCGTCTAAACCTTTTGTTCTCATAGGACCACATAGATCAGTATATATTAATTCCATTGGACGTGATGTAAAATGTTCCTTTGTCTTGAACTCTACTTTTTCTGTTTGTTGTGCCGACAAGATTCACATATTGTATTGGTAGGTTTTGAGATTTTCGGCATTTCTCTAAATGCTTCCTTTTTGCTGATATGGACCAAATTGTCGAAATTTATATGTCTCATTCGTTTGTGCCATAACTAGCTCTCATCTTCTTTTGCCGAGAAACACCCTTTAGGTGTCTCATCCAAAATATATATGCTGTTTAGAGCTTTGCTTGTTGTAGCCACAATTTTACCAAACTTGCCTTTCCTTATTTCACATTTCTTCGAGTTGAATAACATCGTGTGTCCTTGATTGCACATCTGTCCAACACTGAGCAAATTATGATTCATATTTTCAATCAGCAACACATCCTTTGCTAATGCATTCTTGCTTCCAAGAGTGACCGTACCTGCTCCTATGACATTTGAAGACTTGTCATTTCCAAAAGACACTGTTCCATCCTTCTTTTCTTTCAAGGATATGAACTTATTTCTATCTCCATTCATATGCATTGAATAACCACTGTCAACATACCATACATTTCTATTGCTTTGAGCCTTGAGAGCGAGAGAACACCTTTTAGTCTTCCTTTTCCATACTTGTTCATTCTGATTTTGCGAGAATTCCTTTGAAGAACTTCCAAGTCTGCAATCTTTGGCCAAGTGTCCAAAATTGTTACATTTATAACATTCGACATCATCTCTCAAATGATCAAATATGTTGATATTCTACTGAGTTCTAGAATATCCACTTCTAAGATATCTCCTAAAATTATATTCATTCCAAATATACATGTGACATTCTGTAGCTCTATGTCCAAACCTTCCACATTAATAACAATGACCATAAAAGATAGGTTGATACTTGGGAGGAAATATTCTTCGAGGAATTTTCTTCCAAGGTTCTTCCTGTGGGTCTTGATCTCTCGATCTAGCTGGGAGATCTACCTACTTGGTAGATTTTGCATATCCATCTTCTTTAGTTGTCATAGAAGGACTTGACTCCCTTTCGAATTTTCTTTGTAACCAAGACCAGTCTCGTCGTTGCATGATCATTGGTTGCTGATGAGTTCGTCCAAAGTCTTTGCGCTGTTGGCATAGTTTTTGAGTTGTTGGCGTAGTTTTGAAGAGTTTTTCCATTTTTTACTTCCTTTCGTAAAGAAAAAAATCATCTTCCAATGCTTCTCTTTCCTTGTTGCTTTCCTTTAATTCTTTCCTGAGCGATTCTTCAATTCGTTTGTATTCTTCAACCTTGATTTTAAGATTTAGGACCTATTCCCTTTCTGTCTTTAATTTGTCTCCAAGAGTGTTGACGTGCTTCTTCTTGGCCTTGAGCTCTTTGATAACCCTGATCACTTCGTTTTGAAATTCAACCTTAGTCATTTCTTCTTCTTCGTCTCCTTCTTCATCAAGTGCCTCTTGCTTATTGTGCTTAGCCATAAACAATACCGTTCTGTTGAATTCTTCTTTGTTATCACTACCTTCTTCGGATGAGGAGCTATCTTCTTTGGAGAAGAAACTTTTCTTAAGCCATTTCTTCTTGCCTTGCTTGTTGAACTTCCTAGGACTTTTCTTTCCTTTCGTAACAACCTCATTTTTGTGAGGACATTTGGTTGCAAAATGCCCAACCTCACCACAATCACAACATATTAATGGAAGTTTACCTTTGAATTTTCCCGTACCTGTTCTCATTTTCCACGTGAAATAGGTAAACTCTTTATCTGAGAATTCTTCTTCATCTTCTTCCTTTTCCTCATCCTTACAATTGCAAGTTTTTGCTTTCGGAGTCTACTTGTCCTTACTATTCTTCTTGGATGCGGCGAATGTTGTTTCTAAGTGAGATGTGCCATCCTCTTCTTCAATCCTCATTTCATATGCCATACGAATTCCATGCAATTCCCTATGTTGAGATTGGTCAGATTCGATCTATCTTCCAAGAGAGATACCTTAGGGTTAAATCTTCCTGGCAAGGTTTTGAGGATCTTTCAGACAACAATTTTTGTTTCAACAGGTTCTCCCAAACCTTCCAATGTATTTGTTGTTTCATAAACACGCTGAAAGGATGTAGCAATACCTTTATCTTGCCTTGTTTTGAGTTGCTCAAATTTTTCCTTGAAAATTTGAAGCTTTACTTCTTTCACCTTTCAGTCACCTGCATATATATTTTCAAGCTTGCCCCACACCTCTTTAGTAGTTTTGTAACTCAATACCTTAAGATAAACATATTCGATAAGCCCATTGATAATAAGATCTTGAGCCTTTGCATCATATACCATATTTTTCTTACCTTGTTCATCCTGGGTAGGTGTGAAGCATTTCTCAACGATTTCCCATACTGCGTATCCTTGCACCAACAAATAAACATGCATTATTCCACTCCAAAGTGCATAGTTATTTCCATTGAACAAAGTAACTCTTTTCTTAGTATACTCCATGATCTCCTTCCAGTTGTTAGACTGTTATTGAAGGAACCTGGATCTGATACCAATTATTGGAAATTTAGAGAGGGCGGTGAATCAATATTCCTTAGCAATTAGAACTTTTTAAATCTTTCAGAGCATTAGTTAATCTTCAATTATTATTAATGTTTATGCAATAAAAAGAGTAAACAGTAGAACACAATAGGCACAAGAATTTAGGTGGAAAACCCCCTTTGGGTCAAAAACCGTTGAACGTTTTTCTAATAAATTCTTTAATCTCCAGCCCCAACTGAAATGAAAGTTACAACTTCCTAGAATTCTAGGAAAGCATTCTTCTCCAGCTCCCACTGGAAGGACACCCTAACGCCCTGATTTCTTCAGTAGTCAATTGAATGGATGCCCCAACATCCTAGACCAACCTACCACCCTAAAGTGTTCACATGCTCCAACCTGTAGGCGACTTCATGCACCTGCCTAGCACCTCCCTGCCACCCTATAAAGACAAATAAGGACAATGATCCACGTTACAATGATATTACAATGATTTTCTTTGACTAACTGACACATTAGGGCCTAAACCTTTGTCCCGACAAACTAAGAACCCTTGTCCCAACAACAAACCAAAGCCCTTTTCCCAAAACAAATTTGCCTTCTTCAACTCTAAGCAATGACACAAATTCCTTGCAAATGTGGGCTCCCTTATAGGGGATTCTGACCCATTTACAATGATGTATAATATTTGACAAATACATCGACTCTTGGACAAACTACTTACAAGACTTACAATGTTTATACAATGACTTGTTTAATGACCTGTCTCTTCTGCCTTGTTTCTGATTTTAAACTTGGTGATGAAACCGATGTATATGATGTACTGCAACACTGAGCGATGCCAATCTTTTTGCACTGTCTCACAACAATCTGTTCTTCAATAATGCTTCTGCCTCAATAACATGTCTACCCTATTCTTAATGATTAAGTTGTATTGAACCGAAGAAAGTCTTACTACTTTGATATTTTTGATCTTTTGTCACTGCCTTCTTGTCTTGAATTCCTCTTCAGTACTTCACTGCTTATTGTTCTTGTCTTTGGTGTAATGGTTAATACCACAAGAGAAGGTGCCCATACATCCCAACCCAAAAGAAAAATTCAAAATAAATCCCAACCTTAATTACTTACCTTTGCCTGCAATCACAAGTCAATTTAATAATAACAATAATGACTGTAATAATTCTACAATGAATACAATAACAAACTTGGGTTACCTTGATGTGATGAAGTACCACCTTTTCACAATACCTCAGTATACAAAAACAATCCTAAATAGCAGTCCCTAACCAACAAGAATTCAAGACTAAGATTCTTTGATTGTAGAGGTTCATATGTTGAAAATAGTTATAGCTCAATACTTCCACTTATTCCATTCCTAATCAGTTCACATTACAGATTATCTGACGTATCTTTTTGCAACAGGCCCTTCATTACAGGTATGACTTTATATGATGTTCCTCAAACGCAGTGAAGGTTAGATTTTTGCATTATCATTCCTTCACCCTTCTGAAGATTGGATCCTGTACTTAAGAAACTGCAAATGACTGAAGTTGTGAACACTCCAAAACAAACCCTATCCTCCCAATTGTACTGTGTTAGTAACCCAAGGATACCCAAGAATTTCATAGCAACATCTTTCTTTTGTTTAGAATGTTCATTTTAGTCAACTTAGGAAGGAGATAAGTACTCCTTATATAGACTATGGAAGGGCTTTCTTAATGGTGATCGTTTGAATTTTCTTAAGGCCTTGAATCAATTAAAATTTTAAATAATAAATTAAAAATTTAAATAATAAATACCTTACATAAGGTGATGTCTCAACCCTTGGGATTTTAACCCACTAATGGGGGCTTCTGACTTCAACATAAATAACTCTCAAAACGTGAAAAACTGGGAGGCATATCATATATCAACAAAAACATCTCAACGAGTAGAATCCATCGAGAAGAACTTTGACGCAAAATAATATGAGTTGTCAAGTTAAAATGCCCTTACAAGATCGGGGTAGCCCCTGGTGCTGCTTGGGTGGACATCAATGACAACCTCTGATCAACAGATTGATGCTTCATTAAATAAAGATCATGAGAAACTTTGCCCTTCTTACTCCATTAGAGATTGGAATGTATGGGATACGAAATTACACTTATGCTAGGATGGAAGCTAAATTTATATTAGAGTTAAATTTTGGGAAATAAAGGTTTAGGTGATATGATGTGCAAAAGTGGTGGAAACCATGATGGGCACATTCATTATATGTGAAGTATACTAATGAGGAATGTGAAGAAGGACAAATACATAAAAGGGCCACTTCATATGAGAGTTTTAGATAGAAGAATAACATAAAAGAAGAGAGAAGAACAACAAATAAATAAACAAGATGAAGAGAAAAACAAGAATTCTAATGCAAATGCTAAAGCAACAAAAGAAAAAAAGAAAGTAGATTAAGTGATAGAATAAGTAAAAAAAGAGTTCATTAAGGGAATTTTGAGGTCCAAAACGGGTCTCCTAAGAAAAATGTACAACCAAAATAAACATTATAAGAACTAATAGGATTTGAGATGATTATATCAACCATGGGGGATGATTCACCATTTTTTTGAGTAAAAAAGTCAAAAGATTAAAAATAATAAAACTATTTTTTTAACTCGTATTTTCAACTTATCTCCCTAAGGTTTTACAAAAATTTCGAGTGGGAGTACTCGCTGGATGAAAAATTTAATTCCTCATCCAAGGAGTACCCATGTTGCATACTTTCGATGGACCTTGCTACACAAAAAATGAGAAAAACATGAAAAAACGTGATTGCAATCATGCTTTCCATGTATTTCTCATCTTTCGTGTAGTAGGGTCCATCGAAAGTATGCAACATGAGTACTCCTTGGATGAGGAATAAAATTTTGCATCCAATGAGTGTTTTTGGTTGAAATTTGAGTAAACCCATAGGGAGATAAGTTGAAAATACGAGTTTAAAAAATAGTTTTTTATTTTTTCCCTCTAAAATTTGATGATATAATCTAATATTGTTTTTTTATTTCCACTATTATTTTATAATTTCCTTAGGAGGCTCATTTTAGACCTCAAAATTCCCCTAATGAGAAGAGGAAGCAAAATCCCAATCAATAGATAAATACAAAAAAATAAGATGAAGCCAAAGCTAAAATGCAATTTGAGGAGGAAGAACATAGAGATTGACTAAAGAACATAGAAAGAATGAAGAAGAAGCTAAATCCAAAAGGTGTAGGAGAGGAGGAAATTTGTATTGTGGAAGAGTAAAGTCAAAGAAGATCCTCATCTAAAATTAACTTCCAATCAAGGAATTTTTTATCATTCTATCACAACTCTGGTTAATACTGTTAGAGTCGGTCTAGTCAGTCCTCCGTCAGAGATAAAAACTCTTTATGCATTTCATTTTTTAGGTGTCCCGCTCCATTCACCCAGCTGCATTCCGCTAGGGGCATCCCATAATCTGACGGAGAAGTTCATGATAGTCATTCCCCCTCATGTCTGGCTCCTGCTGGCTCAGGTCTTTTGTCAGTAATCATCAAAGTCCATGACAGTCAAGGACTGGTCCTTTAAAGGGAAAAAGACATTTTCGATGTTTAGGTCTAGGAATTCATCAATTTTGTCTTTGAACATGTCCAGTAAAGCCATGCAGGCCAGAGTGAGGCCCTCACACAGTTAAGATTCAGAGAGCTTCATCATCATGTGGATAGACTTCAACTCTTCTTCAAAACTCTGTTTTGAAGAAAAGTCAAACAGTGTCATTTATGACAAAATTTTCAAAAAAGTTGTCAGTTGATTTTTTCAGATGCAATCATGGTTTCTGTGGCCAAATGTCCTGTCGTGCAATCCCTGCAAAGAGTGCTAAAAATTTCATCATTTGAGCTAAAATTTCAAAGGAAAAGTGAAAATCAGTGTGTTTTAAAGTTAGAGAAAAAGTGTCAAAACACAACATTAGAAAAATGGGTTTTCAAGGAAGCAAAAATTAAACCCATCTCTTCCAAGGCTATATATACAAGTTTTCATCAAAACCAAAGGCATTGTGCTAATCCAAGCCTTGGAGAAACGTTGCAAAAGGTGTGAGTGTGCAATCGTGAGTGTTTGAGTGAGTTGGAGGCGGTTTTAGCGGGCGTGGTGCACATACTCAGGGGCGCGGCGCACACAGAGCCTGCCTGCAGTTGAAATTTTCCAAAGGCGCGGCACATACCCAGGGCACAACGCACACAGACCAAGGGCCGAAACAAGTGCCCAATCACTTCCAATTTTTTGTGAAGCACACCAAATTGAGAGGTAGGCCTTATAACATCACTTGCTCATCAAATTTTATCAATGATATGGTGTTTATAGAGATGTTTGAATGCAACCAAATTCAATGAAATCAACCTTAAGAAATCACCGAAAACCATGATGGCTAGGGTTGCTAAAGTGTATTGTTAGAGCCAAGGTTCCATTCCACCCATCATTTTCCCCCCACCTACCATTTTTCCTATCCTCCCTTTCTCATTTTTCCTAAAATCCCTGCCCTAAATTACTATCAAACCCTCTCCCCTATCCCTCCACATTTGGTCAACATGACACCCCAAACCCTACCTTGTTAAAACCCCAAACCCTACCCTATCAAAATACCCAAACTCCTCCCATATCCCTAAACAAATTTCTCCCTATAACCCCTATTCCCATTACATTACTCCCTTCCTAATACTCCCTATTTCATTGTTCCCCTTGGTGACAGATATCACAAAGGCACCCAACCTCACACCATCATCAAAGGGCAGCCTAATCACAATCCACATTGCAGTCATGACATCATAGCATTTGTCAGAGTATGAGATGGAGACACAAAGTGACTCATCCTCAGAAGAGCAGGCTCCCAGGAGACATCACAAGAGTGGCAAACATGTCAGGGATGAGCCCACTACCCTCACTGAATTACAAACATGCCCTCTTGCCATGTCATGGTTCCAGCACCTAGCATGTTTTGAATTTTGTCAAAGGGTAGCAAATGTTAGAGTTCATCATGAGTTGGCTCGTCTATTTGTGCTTCATCTACATGGAGGTCAGTCTATCTTGGCCAGGGTCACTTTCACATTGACACCCGAAGCTATATCAGTGGCAACAGGTATACCAAATGTTGGAGAACAGTGGCATAAGAAGAAGAAGGTGGATATGCAACACTATGAGCCTTACATCAAGGCCAAATTCTTGAGTCAGCTCACAAGATTCTTTCCCTTCAGATACTTGAAAGATGAGTATGCTCCACTCATGAGATTGATCATGAAATACTTCAGCTGTGAGGGGAGGTTCTCTGGACTATATGCCTATCACATCCAGTTGCTCATGCACTTTACCAGGGTGAGGATGATGAACCTCATGTTTTTCATATGCAGGAACATAGAGAGGATGAACACCTTCATGCTGCATAAGACCCCTCAGCAGCAGCTTAATAGTGTGTATCACTTTGCTCTTATCCGGATTTTGGTAGATCATCAGTTGGGATTGCAGGGCATTGCTTGGGAGGACCTCATCTCCCGTGACTTCTTCAGCACATCACAGGTACCATCAGAGCCAGAGCAAGAGATGGGTGGTCCTTCTCATCAGCATGAGCACCATGAGACCACTACCATGCCAGTTTTTGTTACATATCAGAGAGGCAGTAAGCACTTGTTTGCAACAGCAAAGCGAATGTTATCTCCACCCAGGGTGGAAGGGGCCTCGCTTCCGGAATCAACGACACAGGTACTGGACAAGGGCAAGAATCCCGTGCATGATGAGGGGCCATCAGGTGTACAGGAGACCGATGTCATCCTCATTCAGGATGATGAGGCAGAGGCGGAGAATGCCCGACTTAGGATGACCATTCAGGAGCAGGACATGGAGATCCAAGACTTGATACTTAATGTGGAGAGGGCTAGATGGATCATCAAGTATCTGGAGCAGAGGAACAAATAGCTTGAGGACCAACAGGAAATCATGGAGCTGCAAAGCATCCGTGAGAATCGACAAGCTGCCCAACAAAGGAGGATCGAGCTCACTACCTTGGAGCAAGAGGTGAGTCATGGCTAGAGCAGGTCAATAACCACCTAGAGAGACTATTGGAGAAGGCCAACAGAGACAAAACCATATTGAGGAGGATGGCTTGTCATTACAGGGCACGAAACATGAGTGCAAAGGCCTGCTGGATAAGGAGCTTGAAGGCCAAACTGAGCAAAGCAACAAAAGAGGCAAAAGAGCAAGATCGGCTTCGAATCTTGGTTGAAGCTTCTGTGGCCCAACATAGTGCCTCTTAGAGAACCTCTAGCCCAAATTTCAAGAAATTTGGGACACTTTTGGTCAAATGGAAATTTTTTGGCACAAACACAGGTTTTTTCTCTATACACGTCGCGCCGGTAGGATTGGGAGCTCCAAATGAGAAATGGTTTGCATTTTTGGATTCATCATGCAAAATCACGACTACTGGCACTCGGGCAAGAAATTTGGGCACGATTTGAGTCTCCAGGAGGTAAAAAAACACCCAAAAAATGGCTTCACTGCCCCTATTTTGACACACGGATAGCAGTCTTGGGAGAATGAAGATTTGGAGGGCCAAATGAGCTCAAAATTCAAAAATTCGACTTGGGTTGGAAAGTAGATAGGACATGCTTTCCAACAAGCACACTTGGGTACATTTTGGACTCCTGCAAGTGCCTCAAAACTGGCCTCAAAGTGGCGCGGCGCATACAGAAAATGGTGTGACGCATATAGGAAAAAAGGTCCAAATTGCCTCTGTTTCGCGAAATTTCGCTTCGCGACTTTTCTAAGTGGGCTCTCTCATCTACACTTCACTTTTTCGACACCAAAGGTGGCATTTAAAGTACTTTCACTCCAGATGGGCATCTATCCAAGTGGCAAAGGAAGGCAAAGGGTCACCTAAGCCATTTTTCATGTTTGTGGCACTACACTTGTAGCTGATGTTTGGCTCTCCACCTTCATTTTGTAATGTTTCGAGTAACTCCCCAACCCTTGGGCATTCTATCTCTTCATGTCACATTCTATATATTGTATGAAAACTATTTGCAAAGGGTTGGTTGGCTTGTAACTTCTGGGAGACTGTGGGAAAGAAACTATGTTTCTGCATTGTATATTTTTTACAGAGGATTAATGAAAGGTAGTGGCTCTGTTTCATGAGATTCATCTGGTTGTGAGTGTAGCAAATGTGTCTCTTATGTTTCATATGTATCTTGTTATGTTTCATAGTTCATTTCATATTCATATCCAGTGAAATTTTCTAAGTTAGCTAAGGTAGAATTCAATTTTATTGTTCTGCCTGTGGGAAAATTTCATGTTCAGTGTTCATTCTTCTGTTGAAAAGGATTCATGTTGTCCATGCCCTTTTCACCCTCTTAATCAATCTCTCCATTCCGCACTATCTTAAACTAAATTGCTAGGCTTTCTGCCTATCTTGCCTCACGAAGTAATCCGTGCCTTTGTATTAAGTTCTCTGTTCATTGAGGTCCATTGGTCCCATACCATCCCAGAAACACAGTCATTCCTAAAAAACAATTCTTGTATCCATACTCACTTACTAGCTTAAGATAAATAGTTCATTGTAAGTCATCTCAGGCCTTTTCGTTTATCTATTCATTGAGTGTGACTCGGAGAGAGTCCTCTCCTGTTCTGATAGGGCTAGCTACCAGACTGAGCATGGTTTGTGGTTACCCTAAATTTTGCCTTCTTTCAGCCTAAGGCGAATTTAGGTGCTAACATAGTGGCCACCATACTGGTGAATGAAATCAATCCCCTTGTTTCTTAATAATTCTAAGCTTCCGGATGATAATTTTAGGATTTAATAGGTTGAGTAAAGTTGGTTTTGTCCTTTGATTTTTCTCAATAGCACGCTGGCTTCTAGAAGATACACCAGAGCTAATCCAGATCCTGACCCTCCGCACATCTGCGAAAATCCCAATTTGATTTCAAGAATTCGTCGTCAAGAAAGCTCTATATTGCCCATGCTCAAATCCCATTCATGCTCGGACATTTTTGAGTATATTGAAGAGCTAGAGTTTGATGAGCAGTTTGAATTATCGTTGTTCGAAACCAAGTCTGAAAGAGCGGTTGACTCTACTGTCCACAATCCACAGTTTCTTGTAGATTTGGAGACAGAAAGGGCTAACCGGTCGATTGATAACTACATAGTAGCTCAGCTTTAAACTCCAATTGCTAGCCCCTTAAACTGTGCACACTCCTCCAACACCTCCGAGGACAAATCCACCAAGAGTGATGGCTGCCCGTTTTGCACCTCTTGTCTTGCCTCAAGTTTTAGATGATATGCTCGTAGATTACCAAAGAAAAATCCCATTTTTTGATGGCACTCCTAATGGCATTACTGCTCAGCAACATGTGGACAGAATGGCAGACTTCTATGAACTTCATGAGATCGATGCAGAGAATGTGGCAATGAGACTTTTTGTACAGACATTTGCAGGTGAAGTGAGGAAATGGTTTAGAGGTTTTCTGTCTACACGTATCACTACCTTGGCTGACCTACAAATACAATTTTTAAACCGCTGGGAAGTGAAAAAGAATCCTCTTTAAATTCTGGCCGAATATGAGCAAATCAAGAGAAACGCTAGTGAGTCAGTCCAAGATTATTGCATTAGATTCAATATAGTTTATAATGAAATTCCAGATAATCTAAGGCCACCTGTGGGACTAGCCATGTTGAAGTTCCCAGATGGTTGTGATGCTAACATGGCTTATCAATTGAGAGAAAGAGAACCGGCCACAATGGAAGACATGCAGAAGATAGAGGTCAGCGTTGAAGAAAATTGCTAACCAAGAGAGCTAGAGCAAAAGCAGAGAAGAAGGTCACTGCAAAGGAAGAATCTTCCTCGGTAGATCAACTACTTTGGAAGGTAGAGCAGATGCTTGAAAGAGTGAAACTTGAAAAATCAGAGCCACAAGTTAGAAATCCTAACTTTCGTGGGCAGCGACAACCACAGTATAGAATAAGACAGAGAGATCTGCGGGCCCAAGAGCCGATTGCACAACAGCGAGTACAGACACCTTTGCAGCAAAATTTTGTGCATGGACCGGAATCGGATGAGGACGGGAATGTAATAGGCGAAGAAAATCACCTCTTTACTCCTGATGATTTTCCTCTTTATCTCACTGAAGAGGAAGAGTATGCAGAGAGTTCAACTGCACACAAAGATGTAGATTTCATTCTAGCAAGCGACATCGTCTTGGGGGAAGAATCAGATGAATACCAAAGAGGCTACATGAATGCTTTGTCCGCCCAACAGCAGCGATACTCACTTAGAAACAGAGATGTGCCGGTCAGACCCATTCAGAAAAGGAAGGATGTTGAAGCGTCAAAGAATGATTCAGCATCCACACAAAGGAAAGGAAAAGAGGCGGTTGATCCAGAGAGCAGCAAATCACCATTAGTGGAGCAATCACATCAACAAGTTGCATCGAAAAGAAAAGAAAGGAAAGAAGTCCCAGTCAAAGAGGTAGAAAAGATTCCCGCTTTCAATTTAGAGAATGAGATTGCTAAATTGAAGATATCCATCCCCTTGACTGAAATATTGAAGAACAACAGCTATAAAGGACAAGTATCTAAAATGTTGAATTTGGACCCAATGTCCGACATGGTGAATGTTGAAGATGATAAAACTGAAATGATTTTTGGGCCAGCATCAAATGGTGAGTCTCATGATAGTGATGTGCCACCGTTTTACATCAGTTTAAGGTTGCATGATTTTGTGTTACATAACGCCATGTTCGATTCCGGAATCTCATGCCCAAGGCAATCATGGATAAGCTTGGTCTGGACATCACCCGGCAATATCATGATCTCTATTCATTTGATTCCAGCAGAGTAAGATGTATAGGTCTCATCAAAGACTAGGTTGTGAGTTTGGATCAGCTCCTAATAAAGAATGTTTTGATGGATGTTGTGGTAGCAGACATTCCTCCAAGGTTTGGCATGCTTTTTCTAGGTCTTGGGTAGCGAAACTGAAAGGGACACTACAGCTAGATTTCTCCTATGCAGCGATTTCAGTGTTTGGACAAATGAGGAAATTGTATCAGGAACAAAAAATGAAGTACATGATCACAAGCAAGGAGAACCAATAAATCATCCAATTAACTATGTACATACAAATTTAGAGTATTTTGTTTTGTATTCAGATAGTTTAAATGATATAGATAGTCAGTTAGTAGAAGCAGATGATATTCCGGAAATAACAAAAAATTTCAGAGAAGTTTTGAAGAAAGAAGAACAAGAACAGCAGAACATCGTTGGGCAATCAGCTGAAAGCAATGGACAGCAAGCAGACAAGGCACAACAAACAGATTTTCAGCACTTGCAAGAGGAGGAAGAAGGTTTGTGGACCGTGGATTTCGATGGAGCAATGGGAAATGATGGCGCTGGAATTGGAATTTGGGTACGCAGTCCTTTCTCCGCCCCAAACAAAGTCCCCAGTAACGTACGGGTATGCTCTTACAAGTTGGCTTTTGAGTGTTCAAATAATGAAGCTGAGTACGAAGCTCTGGTTGCTGTCTTAAAGATTCTAAGAAAGCTGAATGCTAAGAGGATTTCAGTATATGGTGACTCCGAATTGGTTATCAAGCAGGTCAGAGGCAAATATCAAACAAAGCATCCTAGGATGCGGGCTTATCGTAATGCAGTCTTAGACATTTTAAAATTATTTTTAGAATACACCTTGACATGTGTGCCTCGTATACAAAATAGTATTGTTGATGCTCTTGCCAAGGCAGCAAGTAGTTTGAAGATCCCAATGAACTCTAGCAACAAATTCGAAATCCATGTCAAGCATCGTCCAACCGTTCCAGACAATCAGAGATATTGGCAAGTATTCCAAGATGATGAGGAGATTGATGATTTTCTGCAAAACAAAGGCAAATTCAAAGAGACCTCAATTGATGAAGAAAATGACTATGGTAAAGGTAATGGTACAGATGAGGTACAGATTAATGAAATGGACATGTTGCAGCTGAAGAATAACGTCATTCCCAAAGGCTTGATACCTCTAGAAGAACTCTCTGATCAAGATGATATAGCCCACAAGCCAGCATTGCAGCCAACAGAGAAGGGTGTGGAAGAGGTCAATATCGGGACAGCTGCAAATCCTAAATTGGTAAAATTTTCCAAAGCATTGCCGCGAAAGATCAAGGACAAATATATCAGTTTGATGTCTTCATTTGCAGATGTGTTTGCTTGGGACTATTCCGACTTAAAGACATATGACACCAATATAATTCAGCACACTATACCCATCAAGCCCAATCAAAAACCATTCAGACAGAAGTTGAGAAGGCTAAATCCAAAGTTGCTGCCATCTATTGAAAAGGAAATCAACAGGTTGTACAAATCAGGGATCATTGTGCCAATCAGATTCTCAGATTGGATCTCTAACTTGGTGCCCGTAAGGAAGAAGACATGTGAGATTCGCTTATGCATTGATTTTAGAAATCTCAACAAAGTTTCATTGAAGGACAACTATCCACTGCCTAAAATGGACCATATACTTCAGCGAGTAGTGGGAGCATTTCGTATGTCACTGCTTGATGGTTATTCCGGATATAAACAAGTTTCTGTCCATGAGGATGACCGAGACAAGACAACGTTCACCACTCCATGGGGAACCTTTCATTACGCTAAAATGCCTTTTGGTTTGAAGAATGCGAGTGCCACATTTCAACGTGCAATGGACTTGGATTTTGCAAATGAGAAGGATGTCTTTTTGGTAGTGTATTTGGATGATTTGATGGTGTTTTCCAAATCTGATGAAGAGCACATGCACCATCTTAAAACTGTCTTCCTAAAGTGCAGAAAATATGGCTTGTCGCTGAATCCAAAGAAGAGCTTGTTCGCCATGGAAGAAGGCAAACTACTCGGGCACATTATCTCAAAAGATGGCATCCATATTGACCCAGCACGTGTGCAAGCAATTCAACAAATCGATTTGCCCCGGAATAAAAAAGAGACAATCGTTCAATGGTAAGATGAATTTCCTACGCCGCTTTATACCCAATCTTGCTAAGCACCTAAGAGAGATGACAAACATGCTTAAAAAGGACAGCCAAGTGAAATGGACGGAAGAGGCTGTAAAATCTTTCAATTTGGTCAAATTGGCTCTTTCCTCAGCTCCAGTTCTAGTCAGCCCGAACTACACTCAGGATTTCATATTGTTTTCATTTACTTCGGAGCATACTATGGCAGTGGTGTTATTGCAGAAGAGAGATGATCATGAAAGACCCATTGCATTTTTCAGTAGAGCTATGAGAGACGCAGCCTTAAAGTAAAACATCATTAAGAAAAGCCCTTGCACTTGTGAAGGCATTGAAAGATTTCTGGGTGTATATTCTACATTCTCACATTCTGGCCTATGTTCCTAACACTGCTGTAAAAAATGTTTTAGTGCAAACCGATTCGGAAGGAAGAAGAGGCAAGTGGATTGCATCTCTGCTGGAATATGATTTGGAAATAAATCCCACAAAGCTGGTGAAAGGACAGGGATTAGCGAAGCTAGTGGCTGAATCAAACTTGCATGCCTTGGACATAAATCTGATCACTGCTATGTCCGATGAGAATGAGGAAGAATTGTCAATTCAGGTATCTGAAATGTTTTCTCTTTCTCCATGGTATTCAGATATCATATATGTGCTCAAAAATTTATCACCACCGCCCGGCATGACTAGAAACAAAGCGAGAACACTCAAGTTGAAGGCTGCCAAGTTTTGCATTCTTAATTCTGCACTGTATTGGAAAGATCCCAGTGGCATCTTGTTAAATTGTTTGGTGGAAAAGGAAGCGAAGAAAGTCATGGAGGACTGCCACCAAGGAGACTGTCATGGTCACCTTTTTTGGAAGTCAACAACAAACAAAATTTTGAGAGCAGGGTACTATTGGCCGACATTGTTTGTTGATGTATATAAGATGGTCAAGCGTTGTCATAAGTGTCATATTTTCGAAGGAAAGCGGAAGTTATAGCCTCTACCACTCAAGCCCATAGAGGTGAGTGCCCCTTTCCAGCAATGGGGATTGGATTTCATTGGCGAAATTCATCCCACCTCTTCCAGACAGCATAGATGGATCCTCACAGCCACAGATTATTTCACGAAATGGATTGAGGCAATTCCCACCAGACAAGCTACAGATGCGGTAATCATTTCATTCCTTGAAAATAACATCTTGTCTCGCTTTGGTTGCCTGAATAAGCTAATCGCTGATAACGCAGCAGCTTTCAAATAAAAAAGGATGGTAGAGTTTTGTCATAAATATCACATCATTTTGGGTCACTCAACTGCCTATTATCCGCAAGGCAATGGATTGGCAGAATATTCGAACAAGTCATTGGTCAACATAATCAAGAAGCTGCTGGAAATAAATAAGAAGAGCTGGCATAAGAGGTTGGTAAATGCGCTTTGGGCAGATCGGGTCAGTCAGAAAAAATCCATCGGTACGTCACCGTTTGAG
Source organism: Pinus taeda (assembly GCA_000404065.3). Taxonomy (NCBI): domain Eukaryota; kingdom Viridiplantae; phylum Streptophyta; class Pinopsida; order Pinales; family Pinaceae; genus Pinus; species Pinus taeda. The sequence continues at coordinate 211,749 of APFE031576643.1, forward strand.
CTTGTTTATGGAGTTGATACAGTATTTCCTACCTCTCTCGCTGCCCCGGTAGTCAAACTTCTTCAGGAGGCCGTCAGTAAAGAAGATCCCATGCAGAGAAGGTTGAATCAAATGGTCCACTTGCAGCAGACTAGAGAAGAAGTTTTCAAGAACACCTCCAAATTGCAGGAGAAAATCAAGAAGATTTATGACAGAAAGGCAAAGGTGGACAAATTTCAGGTGGATGATGTGGTGCTGAAATGGGATGCAAGGAATTAGGAGAAATGCAAGCACAGTAAGTTCGAGAACCTCTAGAAAGGTCCTTTCAAGATTGCAACATATCGGGGGCAGAATGTCTTTCTTCTGAAGGAAATGAACGGGGAATATTGTCCAGGAGGGCCGATCAATGATCGGCTGCTCAAGCAGTACCATTTCTAATTTATTAACCGTGCTTCCACTGTCACTTTAAATACCATTGTATTTCAATTTTATTAGAGTTGGTTAAGTTAGCCTTTAAGTCATTTCATTGTCAAAGTTTGAGTCAGTTTTTTGGTCATTTCAGTTTCATAAATGAGTCAGAGTCCTGTATTATTTGTCAAAGGATGACTCCATAGCCCAATGGACGAAGGCATTGTCTAGCTCTTCCAGAGATCTGCTGTTCTTGGCACCTCCAAGGAGCTACCATCCCCCATTGGAGCCAATGTTAGAGTCGGTCTGGTCAGTCCTCTGTTAGAGATCAAAACTCTTTATGCATTTCATTTTTTAGGTGTCCCGCTCCATTCGCCCAGCTGCATTCCGCTAGGAGCATCCCATAATCTGATGGAGAAGGTCATGGTAGTCATTCCCCTTCATGTCTGGCTCCTGTTGGCTCAGGCCTTTTGTCAATAGTCATCAAAGTCCATGATAGTCAAGGTCTGGTCCTTTAAAGGACAAAAGGCATTTTTGATGTTTAGGTATAGGAATTCATCAATTTGGTCTTTGAACATGTCCAGTAAAGCCATGCAGGCCAGAGTGAGGCCCTTACACAGTTAAGATTCGGAAAGCTTCATCATCATGTCGATAGACTTCGACTCTTCTTCAAAACTCTATTTTGAAGAAAAGTAAAATAGTGTCATTTATGAAAAAAAATTCAAAAAATTCGTTAGTTGATTTCTTCATATGCAGTCATGGTTTTCGTGGCCAAATGTCCTATCGTGAAATCCCTGCAAAGAGTGCCGAAAATTTCATCATTTGAGCTAAAATTTCAAAGGAAAAGTGAAAATCAGTGTGTTTTAAAGTCAATGAAAAAGTGTCAAAACACAACATTAGAAAAATGGGTTTTCAAGGAAGAAAAAATTAAACCCATCTCTTCCAAGGCTATATATACAAGTTTTCATCAAAACCAAAGGCATTGTGCTAATCCAGACCTTGGAGAAACTTTGCAAAAGGTGTGAGTGTGCAATCGTGAGTGTTTGAGTGTGTTGGAGGCGGTTTTAGAGGGCGCGACGCACATACTCAGGGGCGCGGCGCACACAGAGCCTGACCACAGTTGAAATTTTCCAAAGGCGTGGTGCATACCCAGGGTGCGGCGCACACAGACCAAGGGCCGAAACAAGTGCCCAATCACTTCCAAATTTTTGTGAAGCACACTAAATTGAAAGGTAGGCCATATAACATCACTTGCTCATCAAATTTTATCAATGATATGGTGTTTATAGAGATGTTTGAATGCAACCATGTTCAATGAAATCAACCTTAAGAAATCACTGAAAACCGTGATGGCTAGGGTTGCTAAAGTGTATTGTTAGAGCCAAGGTTCCATTCCACCCATCATTTTCCCCTCACCTACCATTTTTCCTATCCTCCCTTTCTCATTTTTCCTAAAATCCCTGCCCTAAATTACTATCAAACCCTCTCCCCTATCCCTCCATATTTGGTTAACATGACACCCCAAACCCTACCTTGTTAAAACCCCAAACCCTACCCTATCAAAATACCCAAACTCCTCCCATATCCCTAAACAAAGTTCTCCCTATAACCCTTATTCCCATTACATTACTCCCTTCCTAATACTCCCTGTTTCATTGTTCCCCTTGGTGACAGATATCATAAAGGCACCCAACCTCACACCATCATCAAAGGGCAGCCTAATCACAGTCCACACTGCAGTCATGACATCACATCATTTGTCAAAGTATGAGATGGAGACACAAAGTGACTCATCCTCAGAAGAGCAGGCTCCCAGGAGACATCACAAGAGTGGAAAACATGTCAGGGATGAGCCCACTACCCTCACTGAATTACAAGCATGACCTCTTGCCATGTCATGTTTCCATCACCTAGCATGTTTTGAATTTTGTCAAAGGGTGGCAAATGTTAGATTTCATCATGTATTGGCTCGTCTATTTGTGCTTCATCTACATGGAGGTCATTCTATCTTGGTCGGGGTCACTTTCACATTGACACCTGAAGCTATATCAGTGGCAACAGGTATACCAAATGTTGGAGAATAGTGGCATAAGAAGAAGAAGGTGGATAGGAAACACTATGAGCCTTACATCAAGGCCAAATTCTTGAGTCAGCTCATAAGAGTCTTTCCCTTCAGATACTTGAAAGATGAGTATGCTCCACTCATGAGATTGATCATGAAATACTTTAGCTGTGAGGGGAGGTTCTCTCGACTATATGCCTATCACATCCGGTTGCTCATGCACTTTACCAGGGTGAGGATGATGAACCTCCCGTTTTTCATATGTAGGAACATAGAGAGGATGAACACCTTCATGCTGCATAAGACCCCCCAGCAGCAGCTTAACAGTGCGTATCACTTTGCTCTTATCCGTATTTTGGTAGATCATTAGTTGGGATTGCAGGGCATTGCTTGGGAGGACCTCATCTCCTGTGACTTCTTCAGCACATCACAGGTACCATCAGAGCCAGAGAAGGAGATGGGTGGTCCTTCTCATCAGCATAAGCACCATGAGACCACTACCATGCCAGTTTTTGTTACATATCAGAGAGGTAGTAGGCACTTGTTTGCAGCAGCAAAGCGAGTGTTATCTCCACCCAGGGTGGAAGGGGCCTCGCTTCCGGCATCAACGACACAGGTACTGAACAAGGGCAAGAAGCTCGTGCATGATGAGGGGCCATCAGGTGTACAGGAGACCGATGTCATCCTCATTCAGGATGATGAGGCAGAGGTGGAGAATGCCCGACTTAGGATGACCATTCAGGAGCAGGACATGGAGATCCAAGACTTGATACTCAATGTGGAGAGGGCCAGATGGATCATCAAGTATCTGGAGCAGAGGAACAGGCAGCTTGAGGATCAGCAGGCAATCATGGAGCTACAAAGCATCCGTGAGAATCGACAAGCTGCCCAACAAAGGAGGATCGAGCTCACTACCTTGGAGCAAGAGATCAACAATGACCGTGAGTCATGGCTAGAGTGGGTCAATAACCACCTGGAGAGACTCCTGGAGAAGGCCAATAGAGACAAAACCATATTGAGGAGGATGGCTTGTCATTACAGGGCACGGAACATGAGTGCAAAGGCCCGGATAAGGAGCTTGAAGGCCAAACTGAGCAGAGCAACAAAAGAGGAAAAAGAGCAAGATCGGCTTCGAATCTTGGTCGAAGCTTCTGTGGCCCAACATAGTGCCTCTTAGAGAACCTCCTACCCAAATTTCAAGAAATTTGGGACAATTTTGGTCACATGGAAATTTTTTGGCACAAACACAGGTTTTTTCTCTATACGCGCCGCGCCACCGGCGCGACGCATAGGATTGTGAGCTCCAAATGAGGAATGGCTTGAATTTTTGGATTCAACATGCAAAATCACGACTACTGGCACTCGGGCAAGAAATTTGGGCACGATTTGAGTCTCCACAAGGTCAAAAACACCCAAAACATGGCCTCACTGCCCCTATTTTGACACACAAGAAGCAATCTTGGGAGAATGAATATTTGGAGGGGAAAATGAGCTCCAAATTCAAAACTTCCACTTGGGTTGGAAAGTAGATAGGACATGATTTCCAACAAGCACACTTGGGCGCATTTTGGATTCCTGCAAGTGCCTCAAAACGGGCCTCAAAGTGGCGCGGTGCATATAGAAAATGGCGTGGCGTATATAGGAAAAAAGGCCCAAATTGCCTCTGTTTCGTGAAATTTCGCTTCGTGACTTTTCTAAGTGGGCCCTCTCATCTACACTTCACTTTTTCGACACCAAAGGTGGTATTTAAAGTACTTTCACTCCAGATGGGCATCTATCCAAGTGGCAAAGGAAGACAAAGGGTCACCCAAGCCATTTGTCATGTTTGTGGCGCTACACCTGTAGCTGATGTTTGGCTCTCCACCTTCATTTTGTAATGATTCGAGTAACTCCCCAACCCTTGGGCATTCTATCTCTTCATGGCACATTCTATATATTGTATGAAAACTATTTGCAAAGGGTTGGTTGGCTTGTAACTTATAGGAGACTGTGGGAAAGAAACTATGTTTCTGCATTGTATATTTTTTACAGAGGATTAATGAAAGGCAGTGGCTCTGTTTCATGAGATTCATGTGGTTGTGAGTGTAGCAAATGTGTCTCTTATGTTTCATATGTATCTTTTTATGTTTCATAGTTGATTTCATATTCATTTCCAGTGAAATTTTCTAAGTTAGCTAAGGTAGAATTCAATTTTATTGCTCTGCCTGTGGGAAAATTTCATGTTCAGTGTTCATTCTTCTATTGAAAAAGATTCATGTTGTCCATGCCCTTTTCACCCTCTTAATCAATATCTCCATTCCGCACTATCTTAAACTAAATTGCTAGGCTTTCTGCCTATCTTGCCTCACAAAGTAATCCGTGCCTTTGTATTAAGTTCTCTGTTCATTAAGGTCCATTGGTCCCATACCATCCTAGAAACACAGTCATTCATAAAAATCACTTCTTGTATCCATACTCACTTACTAGCCTAAGATAAATACTTCACTGTAAGTCATCTCAGGCCTTTTCGTTTATCTATTCACTGAGTGTGACTCGGAGAGATCCCTCTCCTGTTCTGGTAGGGCTAGCTACTAGACTGAGCGTGGTTTGTGGTTAACCTGAATTTTGCCTTCTTTCAGCCTAAGGCGAATTTAGGTGCTAACAAATACTATAGAAGAAACTCATCACCCATCAATAGTAGGTGGACATTTGCCAACATATATGGAGTTAGGATGTTGTTTTGAACCTAAAAAACCAATAAAAAAACTAATTTTTATTTTTTAGGCATTTTATTATAATAAGAGAAAAGGAAATTGTGAGGAAAACTTACAAAATAAAAAACAAAAAAATATCGATGTAGACTCAAAGATAGTGATTACTATTAACCTGTTAAGGAACACTTTTTCCTAGGGAAATACATCTCATGTGTAAGATATAGTTTGAAAACTTGAAAAAAATATTAAAAAGATGTATATTCTTGTGAATCAAAAATAAATAAATAAGTAACAAGTATCACTACATTTAAAGCTTGCGATTTTGAAATACCAGATGAATTAAATATGTTACAAAGATTGTTTTACATAAATATGCAATATCTACAACAATATTCAATACATTTTCTCAAGTTTAACAAGAGAGCCACTGTCGTAGCGGTAGTCCCTGCTGGGGTTGAGAACCTGGGGCCGCTTGTTTTGCGTTGTTTTGGTCGAACTCAAATTGAGAGACTAATTTTCATAGAGCGAATCAATTTTTTACGGCCCTAATTTGATTCTTGCTTTGGATTAGTATATCTGGCAAAAGTCTCATTCAAAATCCTTTGCTTCTACTGGCTAATGGATTAAACGACTGCATACTTGCTAAGGGATTGAACGACTGCAAAAAATGCCTGCTTCTACTTGACAGAGGATCCTACAAAAAAAGTTATGACTGCAGGTTTAGAAAGGGAATTAAACTACCTAAAATCATATTAATGCGGCATTAAATGACCTATGTTTTAATCTACCTCATTCAAAATCCCCTGCTTCTACTGGCTAAGGGATTGAATGACTGCATACTCACTAAGGGGTTGAACGACTACACAAATGCCTGCTTCCACTCGACAGAGGATCGTGCAAAAAACGTTATGACTGCAGGTTTAGAAAGGGAATTAAACTACCTGAAATCATATTAATGCGGCATTAAACGACCTATGTTTTAATCTGCCTATTGGAATTCAGAGCAACCAGGCAGTTATGTGTGGAACTACACAATTTAAGTCGCGGACTGCAATGGCCACGTATTAAAGCAATAATACAGGTGGCCAAGGATGTCCTGCCCACCTGTGCCCGCCTGCCCACCTATTTGCACAAGACATTAATAAAGGTTTGTCAGCGTGCACACATGAAAAAACACACCACAGCATGGGCCCATTTGCCAACCACTTGTCCATACCAACATATTATCTTCACTACATGTTCATCGGGCTCACTGACATCTGACCCTTCTCCTTGTCCCTCGTACTCCCACTAGAGGGTTCTAGTAACTGAACTGATGGGTTCCGGAAAGAATGGCTCTATTTCTTTCCATTCTCATTTAGGGCCAAACAAGAGTGCAAACTAAGATAGTTGAAATGAGGGCAGAGTATGAGACCTGATGAGTTTTAGTTTACTTATGTTTTCAGTATAGCACATTCAACATTTCCTTGCAGCAGATGATGATGGCCTGCCACTATCGACATTGTAGATCGACTACTAAAACCTGGAGGCCTTTAGTCTTTTACCAATGGAGTTTGTGGAGAGGCTGGGAAGCGAATGGGTGAATTCAATGGTTGAGCTCTTTACCTGCTCTAAGAAGAGGAAGTCATAGAAAAAGTTAAAATATTTATTCTTGAAAATTTGTTACAGATGCAATTTATTGGACTATACTTTCTCTCTGGGTGATGCATTGTACTCCTTTAAGGTCCTTTAAATCCGGTGAGAAAACAAAATCTATCTCGGCTTTGTCCATGGTTTCATACAAATTCCTTTGGCATAATCTCAAACCCTACCAGAGGCTCGATGATCTTCCTCAATATTGTGGCTATGGATCTTTGTTTCCGCCTTCCAGAGGTTCAGTGACCTTCCTTAGGGCTTTTGGCTATGGATTTTTGTTTCCCTCAGACGGCCACATTAATCTTTAGGCTTGTGGTTATGGATCTCTGGATCTATGTTTCCCTCAAATGGCCACATTAATCTTCAGCGGGAGTTTTGTTGCTTGCCTCAAATGACTATTAAAATTGGCTCTGTATACAAGTAGCTTTCGGAATGGTGATTAGTTAATGTTCGTTAGCATTAAATGACTATTAAAATTGGCTTTGCGTACAAGTAGCTTTCGCAATGGTGATTAGTTAATGTTCGTTAGCATTTAAGTTTAAGACACAAAATACATAGCCTTGGCCATGGTATATACCCCATTTTCACATTAGCTTCCACATAGGACAATAATACATCACATGCAAATGTACACATACATACAAATTTACAACCACATGCAAACACATATACATGCAAATTTATGTGTTGTAGTTATGCTCTATCCACGACCCTTTTGTTCTGGTATATACATGTACAAACCACATTGTTCTGGCATGTACACGTACAAACCCATGCAAATTTACATGTTGGTGTTCTGCTCTTCTCTGTCTGTGGCCTTTGTTCTAGTCCCTACGTGGTATTCAAAGGCAAGCAACCCTGAAGCATTTACTGAATTCTGCCTGCAAGATCCAATTCTAAAGCATTCACTGAATTTTGAAGCATTTAGTAAAGGTATACTTGCATTTCATTTCATAATTCAACTGTATGAATGAAAGTATAATTATTATTGCTTTTTTAACAAAGGAATGAGCATAAATTTTTTGAGACAGTTATGAGCAGAACTAAGACTGCAATCGAAGGAGATGCAATACCTCAAGTATTTTGCTAATGACTTATTTTGCAGTGTTGAAAAGATTATCGATAACTCCAAAGGCAGACCAGGCAACACGAGCCAAGTGAAGTGTCGTTGTCCCTATGATTTTGGCTATTAGCTGTAACCATACCAGGTATGTATGTTAGTTCCTTGCTTAACCTACAAATTTAAAAAACCCTTCTGCTTCTATGCTATCTTCCCCACTTGAACATCTAAAAAAAACTAAAATATCAAATTTGATTTAATAATGGAAAGCTCAGCTAATGAACGAGGGGAAAGAAATAAAACAAGGAAACTATTAATTCCCTAAGTGGTCTTTAAACAAGGGAGACCGTAGTCAATCTGTCTTCATTAACCATATGTACATCCTGAAAAAATAACAACCAGTCAAGGGTTTGTTCGCTTATTTCCTCTTCAAAGCCTAAGTAATGGTGGTAAGCCTCCTCAAATAAATGTGATTTAACAAGGGGATATTAACACCTAGAAATATGCGTGGGAAACATCAACCAGGAAAACTCGAAGGTCAGCGCAAGGTGCTGCATACCCTGTAGTGTCCCGATAGACCCTTTCTGCACAAGAGAGATGGAAAACAATAAGCGTTAGTTTCCAAAAGTGAAAAACTTCAATATATAAAAGAAAAACCCTCAACAGGTGAAATAGGTAAGGCAGACGGATTCAGGTCAAGCACAATGAAGCCTGCATCAGAAAGGCTCTCAAACACTTTTATTAACCTTTAGATAGATATTAATCCACCGCACTCCAAGCCGCAAGCTTAAACAACTACTATGCCACTGGTTATTGTGTTGCTTACCTTGCTTACCTTGTCTTCTGTGGTGGAGGTGCAGATGAAAGGAGTCTCCATTTTTGGCACTCCTCCATTGCTGCCACTCTTGCCATTGCATGAATTTATCCAGTCTGCTGAAGATTACGAGTACATCTTCAGAACCTCGATGCAGGTTAGTTCATGCCTCCGAAGTCTGGTTAAGGAAGGCAGCTCGGGATGAAGGGAACAGGGACCATTGTAGGACCTCAAACACTACAGAGAATGCAGAAATGTTTTCGTTGTAGCTACCCAAATAAGATAATAAGTGACACTTGTGGTCCATGCAAATGTGTTGGCATGTCGCATTATTGGCCAGAAATAAAACGTGTTGACGTCTTGCAATACCGGGGAAAACATTGGTTAAATGGATCAGTACAGCGTATTAATATGAAATCAATCGATATCCGAGCAATAAGACATCCAAAACAAAAAAACCACGAATTTTTTTTTTAAAACATTAGTTAAATGGAATGGTACCCTTGAATTAATATGAAATGGATCGATGATCGATCGCTATAGTCCCTGCTATGCCAGAGGCAGGGACTAATAATAGAGAAATGGACGATAAGAACACTTAAACGTCCTTAAGGGAATTCCAAGAATAAATAGCAAAGAAATGGATCTCCATGATATGGATCTTAAGAATTATAAGTATGCTTTTACCAAATTAAGAAATGATGTGTAGCCTTCCATTTGGTGAGCAATAACTATTACTAGTTGAACGACTAATGAGTTATTTAGAAGATGATATTAAGCTAGAACATCTAGCCACACATTTCATGACCCAACAAAGATGGAAGCAATTTATTTAAGTGCCATATAAGGAAACCTCTCTCAACGAATCCAAAAAGGATACACTAAATAGAAAAATGGATCAAATACCATAAGAGATTATAACATATGAAGTGCGACTAGAGAAACCCTTTTTTCATGTGTAATGACACTTTATTCCATGTATGAAATATGGGATGCCAAGAAAAGGGAAAAAAAGGACTCTTTATTTCAATCACTTTGTATGCTTTAGTAAATGAAACGCAAGAAATACTTCGAAGAATTAAGAAACAAATATTTTTGAAGGCCCTATAAATGTAATTCTAAGTAATAAGCAAAGGGTTTTTTATTTTTACATTGTAGCCAATTTCCTTTCAAATGTTGATGTCGAATCTGTTTTTGAGCCAACATTTTTGAAATTAGAATGCCAAATTAGAATGCTAACTTATAGTTTGTGGATATTATCATTTACTTGCATAACATTTGGGATACTATAAAAAACTATTCTTTTTTCATTTGGATTATTCTATGGCATTAGTTATTTATTCTTGTGGTTTATTTTTTATTGTTTTAGTTTCAATGGTTGTTTATTTATTTTGGCTATGATAGTGTAATCAATATTAAAATATTTTATTATCCTTGTTTTATATATAACTATCTATATCCATGTTTTTGTTGTCTAGTAAATTATTGTGTGGATAATGACTATGATGTATCTCATTTTGTATCTAAATTACTGTGAGGAATTTAGATTCAATTTAGAATATAATTATTTTGTATTTATAGTAATTCTATTTTATAGTTTCAATTTTTTTTATAGAAATAAAATATTTATGACAGTTGGGATAGAAAAAGGGTTTTTTGTTTCAAATAGTAAGAGTCTAATTGTGAATCCTTCTTCTAGGAATCCCCTTATTGTTGGCAAGACATTTTGTCCTACCAACATATTATAACATTGAATTACATTTTTGTAGATGGTGTTAGATAATTTTCTAGCAATAATGGGTCTCCCCATATGAAGTCCAAATTAGACCTCACAATATTTGGAATAGGAGCGCCATCCGGGATACTATCCCGACTTCCATCGTATGTGTGTGTTTTTCTCTTGGATATTGAATGTGGACAAAAGTGTGAGGGTGAGTCTAATATGTTAGAAGATTGAGTATCAAACCAACTCTCCATTGTTAGCTTGTAGAACATTGATATAAGAACATAACAACAACATAATGAGTGACAAGATGCCTTAAGGAAGAATAAAATAGTTGAGACTAACTAAGACACACACACGTAAGAGAGTGTTAGGGACCAAATGCAAATTAGTTCACAATTAATCACTAACATTAACATTAAATGAGGAGCAAAGATTCAAAGCCAATACACCAATTGCATGAACTGAAATAGTTCATAAACATGTAACTAATGTGTAAACCCACATATATAAACAAAAAAAAGCATGAATAGTCATTACAAGTGCCATTCACCTGTATGGGAATCAGTGCATGAATCGAAATCTTCTCAGTCATATTTTCGCCCATTTAAGTACATGTACACAAGCTAATAAAAACCGAATAGTGGAATGGGAGAAGTTCATGTCATCTTCACGACATAAAACTAGCCTCACAATTCCTCCACCTATTAGCTACCAAGAGCGATTTCCTTTAGCTCCTTAAGCACAAAATAACAATCCTATTACTAGCCTAGATTAAGTGTTGACAGTCCACTTGCATAAAGCATGAGGTTACATTTATAGAAATGAGGAGGGTGACTTTTCACCTTCTCTTATGACGTTTGGACTCCCTCATGACCTTTTGACTTCCAATTGACTCTTGAGCTTCCTATGACCTTTAGAATTTCACCATGACTCTTAGATTATCATGTGACCTTTGGCTTTCGCTTTTGTCCTTTTCCATAATTGTCATTAATGAAAAAATAATATTTTTACAATATAATAATTGGATATTCAATGAGATTTCTTGTAGAAACATTGTGGTATTTAAGTGCCTTGATGATGTCTTCATTATGCTCTTGAGTAACCTTGGCCACCGACTTGATTCAAACATCCACAAAGCATCAAACATAAATGATGCACAATTGTTCCCGAAATTCCAATCATGCAAACACATGCAACCATTAGTTAGGAATCAAGATGAATGCACTTTAATAAAGTAAGAAGTGATTATCAAAAATAAAAATTGAAATAGTAAGAGTTCATAGCCCTGAGGTATTGGTATTGAAACTACTAGGCTCATTCTTCCTTCGTCCTATTCCTACAGATGTAGTAGCTTCACATTATCACAATTGTCTCTCATAACCTTTGACATACCTTCTATCACGCATAGGCTTTCCTTATGTAATATATCGTTTCTCACACACAACTTTGATAGATAGTCTTTTGCATGCGCCAAGATTTGTCAACTAGTTGCAACATTTGGTGGGGTTATGGACATTATCCTTATCACTTTAATTTTTCATTGTTGCCCTCAACATATTTTTTTCTTTACTGCACTTTGTAATACCAACTCAATGCAACATAGTTTCACCCTTCAATGTAATACATTATTCTCTCTAGTGTATGGTGTAATATCCACCATCGTTGTGTTTAGGTACCATATGAGAAATATTTTCTCATTTCCTTTTGTTGTATGGTATTATTTGCAACACCCCTATAATAATATGTGCTCCTTATCAATTCATAATGATCGAAAGGCTTGGCAACATGAACCCTTTCCTCCGCATCTCTCTGTAATTTTTTCTCTTCTTGGATCTTGTTTGATCATTTCTGAGGTTGCTCTAGTTATCATTGTCATGTTGTTGTGTTTGTTTCTATTAAAGTTAGGACAAATTCGGGAAGAATTTCCCTTTGGAACCTCTTCTTCCCCAAAGGGAATCCATCTAATCCCAAAGAAAGAATTTAAATTGGATAAGGAAAACTATTAATAATATAATTCAAATAAAATTTGGGCAAATGATCTACATAAATTTAATTTTAAGTTTTCCTTTGAATTTCAAAGTTGGCCTTAACGAAGATTACATCACACTCTCTATAGAAATCGTATATTAAAGAAACCCTTGTGATCAATTGGTTAAAAAGCATTGATCAAATCGAAAGAAGGCTCTCTGTGATTTTTATGGGATTCATGTGGCTCGGTGCTATTAGGGTTTGCATCCCTTGTGGAATCTTATATTTCTCCAATGGTTTTTTGACCTTATATTCATGTGGTTTGTTTCCTATGAGTCATCACATCTCATCTGAAGCATTGTATTTGTTGAAGCATCCTATTCGTTGAAGCATCACATCACATATGAAGTATTATCTCTATTATACGAGGCATCATTATAACCTTCTGAAAGCATCACTATAACTCTACGATCCTTCTCACATAGGCATCTATATATTCACATTATATTTCCATTATGTGGGTCGTCTATCAACAATATCACTCTTTTGCTCTCTCACAGTGGGTGTCACTTCACATAGGCTTCATTTACCATTATAAAGAGCATCACTTTCTCTGTTTTATGATGGACATCGAATGGGGTAACTCTTTTGAACTCACTGGTCAGTAGTAGATTTGTTTCTCTACTATATGTGTGATTTCTCATCATTGTCTCGCATCTAATGATATACATTTCATAGCGTATATCTTTGGTCATAGCATATATCTCTAGACATAGCGCATATCTCTAAGCATCAATACATGATATGGCATCATTTCTAGTCATTGGATGGGCATAGAAATTGCATTGTTTTGTTGATTGGATTCGCATCGCAATCTTCTTCTATATTGTATGGGAATCATGACATTTCTTACCAGGTGGCATCATTTGGATTTATGTCATAATTTATTGCAATTTAATATTCTAGTGGCATCAAAATTATAATAACCATTTCTCACTTGATTTGAATTTTGTGACATCACTATCATGATTCGACCCTGACTACAAAGACTCTACATTTATATTGTGGTTCTATCTCACAATCTCACTTTTTGGTGTGGTATGGCATCCATGCATGATCCAGGAGGATCTTGTCAGACCATCATAAGCGGAGTCTCCAGTGGTTCAAAGTTGAATTGATCTTCAAATTATCATGGTCGATGAGGTCTTGAACTTTATCAACTTCGCCAATATTCGTCGTTAGCATTCAGTGTTTGGTGTCTTCAGCTTCGACAGTGATGATTATGGTTCAGGTTTTCCAATGTTGATTTTTAGTTCCGTCGATGTTGTCAATGGTTGATGTGGTCTTCATGGTCGTTATGGTATTGGTCTTCTTCAGGTTCTTCTGACATGGTGATAGTTTTGGTTTTACAAAATTGTAATGGTTTTAATTATTAAACCCTAAGCTAAGGGGAAGTGACATGATTTATGGACCTATTCTAAATGTTAAGCCCTAAATCCTAGAACCTAGGTCTAAAGATCCAAGACCTAACACCTAAGCATCTAACCATACCCTCTGACCTCTGTAAAAGTTACAACACATTAACTCTACCTAGAACCTAAACCATGCATTAAAAAATGCATTAAACCTAAGTCTAAAACCATTTCTAGTTGTAATACAAAACAGATGTTTAAATATCAATACTCCGCAGGCTCTAAACCGCAGAGGGTTAGCCTGACCACGGCGGAGTAAACATTTTCATGTGAATAGATAGTCTAACCGGCTGGAGGGTACAACTCTAACCGTGGTTGATATGTAACAATAATTTGTGATGCATGTGAACAGGTGGACTGGTGGAATAAACCGTGGCAGCAAACGCTACCGTATAGCTCTAACCACTGTTTGTTGGCCACATCGGAACCACATACATAATGTGAACACTTAGACCATGACTGTGTCGGAGATGGTTGACAACTTACCGCAACTGTCAGAGTTAGCTGTTACATGCAGTGTCAGCAAGCGGTTCCGAAACCGCTGGAACAAACTTGCATCGGTGTCCGCTTTTGGTTAGCCCATGACCTATTCATAGGGCAGTTAGCCAGCGCACGCTATTTGTTGACTACCAGGATGAACTATGTATTTTGGGTTTTTTTGGTTGTTGTTTGACATTAAACTAATGTGAATACCATGCTAGCTTATCCCTAGGTGGCAATTCATGACAAGATCGAGCACTTGAACCCAAAATTAGAGCTAGTTCATGCCAACCTTGGCTGGGGAAAACTTAGATGTACCTGAAACCCTTTAAATGCACCATTTTGTTCATGAAGAAAGGGGAGAGTGGTATTGAGTTTTGTATGCAAATTCTAGAGGATATAGGCTATTTTGTTTTCAATGTAATAGGAGCATCTCGAGTCAGAATTGGGAGCCGTGATAGGCGTTGGAAAGCTATTTCAAAGAGCTTTCTCATGACAGTGACTAGAAGTGCTTGCGTGCATAATCAATTTGGTTAATTTATTGTGTAATCGACCTCCTCAGATTCAATCCTAATAAAGCAGATGCCCATCTTGAAAGCGGACCCGGAGACGTAGTCCATAAGCGACGAACTTTGTAATCAAACTTGATGTCTGGTATCGTTATGTTTTTCTACTTTTCAATTCTGTTTACATCTTGCTTATGTTTTAATTATGTCGTCAATTCATCCCTTTTTAGTCAATTCTCACGGTTAAAGAACTTTAAGTTAACATTTAGTTCACTATTGGCATTAATCAATTCTACTTCAGTTTAACATATGATCTTTTCAGATCATATAATTTGGTATCAGAGCAGGTTGCATTTGTAGAATTTTTCTAGTGAATTTTAACGAGGTCGAAGTCACAACGTGGAGAAGGACCACTCGAGGAGATTGATCCAGAGATTGGAAAGCGAAGATTCACTCATAAGTCGACCATGACAGGATCTGATGCAAGTGAAACCCATGAAAATAAGGTGAGAAAGGAATAGTTCCAGCAAGCATTCTTGAGTATGCAGCAAATGTTGGAGAACTATACGAAGATAAGAAGGTGAGAGATGCAGCCTCTTCTTCAAAGACATCGAAGAAGGACAAAGGTAAAGGCAAGGCTGATAAACCTCTTTCACCTCCATCATATCCATCATCACCATCTTCTTCTTCTTCTTTTAGTGCAGAATCTTAAACATAAAAGAAACCTAAGAAAACATTTCTTTTGAAACTTGATGTAAAATTGGAGTTACCTTTTATGATGGCGAAATGAATCCTGAGAAGTTAGATAACTAGATTAAGTAGTTATAAGTGTATTGTCGTATTCAGAACATTTTTGACGATAAAACAAAAATTTAGTTAGCTACACTTAGAATGGGGGGAATAGCTTTAATCTGGTGGGAGAGTAAAACTCAAATAGATGTGAAGTGGAAAGGTAAAGTCATCTCTTCATGGTCTAAGTTCTTAAAAGCTCTTAGGAAACAATTCTATCCTTTAGGATAGATGCAGCAAGTTGTTATTGATTGGCAACACTTGAGGCAAGGTAAAGGGCAGAGTGTTTAGGAGTTTACTCAGGAGTTCAGAAAGAAAGCATTGGCACTTGGTATTTAATTGGATACACGTGAAACTTTATTAAAATACATCAATAGTTTACATTCATATTTGTAGCATACATTAGATGAAGTGTGTGTTCAAGCCATGCATATTGAATCAGGTGGCAGACCATTCAAGTTTTCACCACAATCATCCAAAGATTTGGAAATCAAGGATTCCAATGACAGTAAAGGGAAGAACAATTAAAAGAGAAAGAAATCAGCGACAACTCAGAAGGAAAGAACTACTTGTTCTCATTGCCAGAGAATCGATCATGATGAATCTAGGTGTTGGAAACTTCATCCCGAACTTAAGCCAAAGAAGTTCCTTAGGGAGAAGGATGAAAAGAAAATAATTGCAGCAATCCAGCAAGATCTAGGTTCTAATTCAGGTGATGAAAGGAGGATAATTTCCATAGTTTCAAAAGGTAAAACTTTTGACATTGGTTCAAGTTCGAATACTAGTGTATCTTCATCAAACATAAATCCTTCAAATGAGGATAAAAGAGTTGAATTATTTAACATAAGGATAAATTCTAAGCACACAAAGATAGATACAATGTTTGACAGTGGATCACAGGAAAATTTGATATTTGAATATTTAGTTAAGAACTTGGGTTTGGAGACACGAAATCTTCCAACACCTTACCCATTAGGATGGATAAATAAATCAACTCAGATAAAAGTCACAAAACAGTGTCGATTAAGATTTGCGATTACAGCTAATTACATTAATGAAGTGGAATTAGATGTGGTTCCAGTAGACATATGTGGAGTTGTCTTAGGAAGTCCTTATCTTTATGATCGTGATGTAGTATTTTATAGGAGAGAGCATAAATATCACCTTAAGAAAGATGGGGTTGAATTTATTGTCAAGGCACATCAAAGTAAAAATCACTTGAATTTAGTTGTTGCTAATCAGATCAAGCGAATTAATAAGTTCAAATAAGATATTTTTAATCATGTGTGTAAAGGAACAACATAAGAATCGACATGATATTTGTTCAAGTTATGAGTCCCATTTTAAAGATAGTTTGATCGAAGAGGTAGAAACTTTTTCAGTTCTATTTAAAGAAACCAAACATCTTACTCATAAGCAAGGAATACAACATGAATTACTGTTGATGCCCAAAGCTCCTCTTCCTAATGTCAGAATGAATCAATTCAGCCCAAGTTTGGAAGTCATCAGTTACAGGGATGAAGGTCAATATTGGGGAAATTTAGTATTATATTTCTCTTGTATTGTGTCACCATTTCATGTTTCAAACAATTTGGAAGCCTCTTTTCAAGTGGAGAGGAAGCCCATTTGTTTTCATATCAAAGCCTTTTCTAAAGCAGTGTCAAAGTATCCAATACATCTAAGGGAAACTTATGCATCAAGGAAAGTGCTAATCAATGGAAACATCATTTAATGAATGAAGAAACAACGATTCAAATAAATCATCTGACATTTCAATACTTTCAAAATCAAACTAAGTTGCAACAGTTTTCACCTTACAGTTTGATGAGTGTATTGCAGCAAGTTCACTTAGTACTCAAGAATCAAGAAAGTATATCAAATCAAGTAGTTGGTATGATGTCAAGAATGTCTTTGAATGTTTATGTTATTCCGCAAAATAGATTGTTAGTACATGTCAATGGTATTGAACAATATCCTTTAGAGACTGTTTTCAAAGATGTTTATGAATCACTAACTCATGGTACTCTATGGAAAGAAGTCAATTGCCATGTTCATAACAGGTTGTTTAACCATCTTCGCAAGTTGTGCATACTGCATATGGGCGGAACAGTTCAAAGATTCAAAAAGTGTCATGATCAACATCATCAGTGTCATCACTTTTAGGTGGTTGATCGAATGTATTGGTACATCTTTCGGACAAGGTGGAGAGTGAGGGAGCTCTACCCTCATCTAATATCTGTTTAAGTCAAACTTTTGTGGTCCAAAAGCTTTCAAGTGGAAAGGATTTATCAAGGAGGATCTCGTTAGATTAGTTGCACAGGTTCAGTGTTCATCGTCAACATTTAATCTTCATTTGTATCCAGTGTCGAATCAATGTTTTGGTTCATGGATATCGTCATGTGGGGTTTCTATCACATTGTGACAAATGTCACAAATGGGTTTTTAAAAAAAGCAAATGATGAAGTCTAATCCTAAATAATTGCTAAAACCTATGCTACAAACATAATGACAAACCCTAACACTTAAAACTACATCTAAACCCTAACCTATACCTCAAAACTTAAACCATGAATTAAACATGTGTTTCCTAAGTCTAAAAAACCCCTTTCGAGCTTTAATACAAATGGAACTGTAGGACATGTGAACAAAACCCACAGACAGTCGCTAACCATGGCGAGTAGGCTCTAATCATGGTGGAGACAGGATAAATCGGGCGGAGGTTGATGAATATAGTTATCACATGAGCTAACCACAGACCGGAACCGACAAAGGTAACCGCGCAGGTGGCAGTCAATTAGTCGACCGTCAGGGCATGCGGCCTAGTCACATGGAAACCCCCTAATTAGCGTGTCATTTGATAACCGCGAGCGGGTTCGGGGACAAACTTTGGTATTTCGGGTTTTTGTTTGTTTTTATGCAGTTTATAATTCAAGGACCATTACAACCTTATCCTTAGGTGTCCAACCATGACATGACTGAGACCCTTAAACCCTAATTTCAACCTATTCACTCCTAAACTCGACAAAAAGGAGTTAGAGTGTATTTGGAGGGCTATAAATTCAGTTTTGTTCTCATTGAAAAAAGGAGAGTGGTTTTAGAGTTTTGTATGCAAATTCTGGAGGTTATAGGTAGTTTTGTTTTCAATGTAACAAGAGCATCCAGAGTCGGAATTGGGAACCGTGATAGGCGTTGGAAAACTATTTCAAAGAGCTTTCTTGTGACAGTGACCAGAATTTCCTGCATGCACAATCAGTCTGGTTAATTTTCTGTGTAATTGACCTCCTCGGATTCAATCCTAATAAAGCAGTCGCCCATCTTGAAAGCGGACCCGAAGACATAGTCCATCAGGGATGAACTCTATAATCAATCTTGTTGTCTGGTATCGCTATGTTTTTGTTGCTTTTGACTTCTGTTTACATCTTTCTTATGTTTTAACTATGTCAACAATTCATCCCTTTTCAATCTATTCTCACGATTAAAGCACTGTAAGTTAACATTCAACTAGGGTTTGAGGTGGATGAGGGAGTTTTTCCATATTTGGGTTCAATGTTGCTACGACTCACTATAGAGGTTATGGTTGACATATAGAGACTCAAATAGGTTTCCCAAATACATCAAATAAAGAATTAACCAAAACTGTCATAAATTGCAGTTTAAAATTACAAAATTTCAACTACTTAATGGTTTATAACAACAATAAATTGATCCCTTACACAAAGATGAACAAGTGAAAAATGAAAGTTAAATGTAGAAGTAAACTAGGAAATAAATTGCAGCAATATTTGACAGCTGTAAAAGGCATATAGAAAAAATAAAACCCTTGACGTTGGCCCTAGAAAATGGTTGCAAACTGCATTTAAGACAATACTTTTACTTATCCAATGCACTTTTCAACCATGTCTCACCTTAGAGCATAGATAAAAAAGTCATTTAATGTTGAAAGTATAAGATTTTGTTGTAAATAACTCTTAATTTAACATAAAAATAAAAGAAAAAAATGATTTTTATGTTTTAGGTGTTTGCCACAAGAAACATGGACTAGTGTCTTCTTAATCTAGGGCATATGGAGTTTAGAAATCAAACTATTTTAGGGTTTCCTTAGAGTAAAAACAAAATTCAAACAAATCAGGGTGAGTGTGATATCCCCTGACTTAGTATTACTTTTTGAATTTGTATATGTAAGTGTGTTGATGTTGTGACTTTAAGATTTAAACAAATTTGGTCTATCAGTAACACAAAATATTTTGTTGTTGATAGTTATCTTATGTAAATATGTTTCTCTTGTATTTGTTACAACCCCCTCCAAAATTTTTCTTTCATTCAAATTTTGGCACCCTCATAATGTCATGTGAACTGTCATTTTAAGTCACCAAAGTCGTATGTGGTCTTGTTTCTCTAAGTGTTCAAGCCTTTTTCTAAAAACTGAAGTATTGAAAATATTTTCTCTCACATGCCTAGCTCATGATGCTTTCATAGCTCACTTCTTCCAAGCAGGCCTAACATACTTCTTGGAGAAAGTGGAGTGCACTCCTTGCTAATAGGAAGTGCGCACTTCCCATTAAAAACTTGTGCGCACTTCTTGGAGTAAGCTTAGCACACTTCTTTTTCATAGATAGAGCGCAGTTCCTAAAGACAATCATAGTGCATCTTCCAGAGACAGTGCCATCACACTCCTTGTGGATAGTCAGTGTGCACTTCTTATTGACAAAGAGAGCACACTTTCCTAAGTCAGCATTGTTGCACTTCCTAGTGGTAGATATCTCACTCTTATCTCCTAGTTTTCTGACATGCATTAAGTGCACTTACAAACCCTAACCTTAATTGCATGTGTGCTCTCCCTATATAAAGAGTCCATCCCAAAGGTCATTTCACACTTATCTTTCACTTTTGAGCCTTGCGCACTTTTGGAGCACAAGGAGTATCCCTCACTCTTCATTGTAAGTACACCATATTCCAGGTAATTTTCTCAACCATCATTTTTTCTTACTTTTGCTTTCACAATTGTCATGTTTCCTTGCTTTCACTCTTGCATGTGTCGCTTTCGCTTACTTTCGCATATACTAAGAGCACCTTGGCGTACCTTCTATAGGTAGCTCCAACAAACTTTCTTACATTAGTTGATCATATATATCACAAGAACATGCGTTGGACACACTCCCATGACATAACACACCTTTGATTGCAGTCGACACTTGTGTCGTAAAGACTTGCACCCTAAATATCACATTTGGAGATTAGTGTCATTTTAATGTTGTTTCAGTATATACATGTTGATTTTGGGTATTGTGCATTTCCCTGCTATGAGTTTGATTTTATATGTGTGTTTGATCATGTCTGGGACTTGTTTGCATGCCCTTTCTCTCTCTCTCTCTTGTTCCACTGGTCTCACACTTAGTCAATTTTGGATTATTTATTTTCTTCACATCTTGCACAAGATTTGAACATGCTTACACTTGAGCTCAAGTCATGACCTCTTTGCACACTCCCAGGACCTAGACATCACCTCCTGCTACTTACACATGCACTCTATGCCAAGCCTTGATAAGCCTTCCCTTATGGAGTGCATAGCACACTCCTAGTGGAAAACAAGGCAATCTCTAGCCCTTGCAATGGTAACCTGCGCTCAACCAAGAGTCGCCTTCTCATTTATAGCACACTGCCCATGTTTAGTCCTTAAGCCTCTAGCCACTATCTCTAAGCCCTTCGCTCTGTGAAAATTTCTAAATTTTTACAAACAGAAATCCTACTGTAATCATTGGTTTAGCATCTCCTACTTGTTATTTCATTCAACAAGTTATTTAATTTATAAACAGTGATGAAAAACACTACTGCAGACTACATTGACATACAGATTATAAACTGAAACAAATATGAGACAAAGACATAAGGAACATCATTATTTTTGGACATCGCGTCCCCCGAAAAACCCAATGTGGGAAAATTGGTGCAGTAGATAGAGGGTTTGTATTATTAAGCAAGCAGAATCTGAGTACAACAGGTTGCCTTTCACATCGGCTAATCTTTCAGAGAAATATCAGTAGCAAGAAATACATACGAGGGTTTACCTCATTCTCGAAGCCACAACTGATCCACTGATCCCAACGCATTCCCTACTTGGGCTAGCGTCTTGCCTCTAGGCGACTACGTCACCCCTTCTGCTGGATTGATTTGTTGGAGGAAGACTGTTGTCCAGCCCTCCCCGCTCAAAACCTTTCTTCTCCAACAAAATATCGAACTTCTGACGAATATCTTGCGTTGCCACTGCAAGAGACCCTCTTGGCCTCCGTCAGCATTGTGGGCCCCTTCCTAGGTTGCGTAGGCCTTTGCGCTGCCTCTTTGATGCTACTGTTGCCTCTCTGCCTGGTACTCTTTGGCTCATAACTCCTTCCCGATCTAAATCTCTACTTCTTCCCCTCTCACTGCAACTCAGATCACTAGTTCGATTTTCTCAGCAAACCACGCCCCAGAAAAATCAAACTGATTTGATCACTTGGTGTATCTCCAACTGACCCTCAAGCCTCCTCTTATACTTTTCCTGTTGATGAATCAACGACCGAGATTAAGCCCTTAATCAATGGCTAATATTAAAACAAACTTGATCCTCATCTCTTAGAAGCTTCTCAGCCATATTTTTATTAATACCCATTAATATTTTTATTTTCCTAAGTTTAGACATAGGAACCCCATTAAAAATTAATAAAACACAAACCAAGTGGAATTTCACCAAAATATTTCTAGGTCTTGGAGATCTCACGTATTCTAGCCCCTCCCTGAAATTTCGAAGCTAGAGCACATCCGATGCTACCCAAAATCAATACTCCCTCTTAGTGAGGAATGTGCTCTAGCAATACTTCTCAGCAGAAGTATCACACGGATCCACGACATCGGTCCTTTGTGTTGTTGATGCTCGACCTGCTGCCCT
The DNA here is from genome assembly GCA_000404065.3 of Pinus taeda. Lineage (NCBI taxonomy): Eukaryota > Viridiplantae > Streptophyta > Pinopsida > Pinales > Pinaceae > Pinus > Pinus taeda. The sequence goes on from APFE031576643.1 coordinate 234,263, forward strand.
TCATCCATTGCACTATTGCAACATGTATTGTTGCCCATGACACTGCCATTGCCACTGCTGCATATGTACTACATCTCCCTTTCAATATGTTGCATCATACTTCCCATAGCACTGCCACTACTAACTGTTGCACTACAACTTAGTTGCTGAGAAGTAAGCAACTGAAAATGTCACCCAAAGATGACATGTTGGTCAGTCTAGACACCCCGTGATGTTAAAGCTACCTCTTTTACTAATTTGTGTTGACCCTCTAATGTTATTGCGTTGTTGTTGTATTTTCTTTGTGCGTCTCGCACTGCTCAACACTCTACTATGATGCTTCATACTTTGGCACTTTAGCTTTGCCATTATCGCTCCATCAACACTCGCACCATTAACTCTCGTCATTTTTCTACTATCATTAAGGGCTCCTGTAGCCGTATGTGATCCAAGAGTTTGGGCGCCTCAAGGATCCTACCCGCATTTAGTCCTCCCGATTACAACTCAATATCACCCCACCTCTTCTCCAGAGGTGCATGAGCACTCATGGCACAATCCTCGTCATCATCCTCCTTATCAGCTTTCGCTGGAGCAGCCTTCAAGTTAGACTTCTTTTCCTTTCCCTTATTTTGAGGGCACTGAGTGGTGAAATGTCCCAATTCCCCATGCTTGAAGCATCTGACTTTGGTTATATCTTTCTTTTTCCTCTTTTGTTGCCATGGTTGTCCCACTGATGTGATAATTGCATCCTCTTCTTCCTCCTTCTTGACCCTAACTCCTTTAGCACTACTCCTGCCTTGGCTAACCGCCTAATCTCTTCCTGTCAAAGAGCTACCCACATCTCCTCCCAACTAGGGAGAGAAGCCCTACCCAAGATGCTCTGGACAAAGGTCTCCCAGTCTTCAATGACTACATTCAGGGTAGTCCTAACCATGAATTCAAGATCTAGTGTAGACCCCACAGAAGTTAGTTGGTCTCTAATCCCTTGCAACTTGAGAAGGAAGGAATCAATTTCTTCTCCCTTTAGCATCTTCTACTATCTTAGTTGGTTCTCAAGCAACATATTCCATTGGACCGAAGTTCCCTCATACAAGGTGGTCAAGGCCTCCCACATTTCCCTTGTTGTTTCCTTTTCAACAATATGTGGGATCACATGATCCTTGACCCCATCTAGGATCATGCACTTTGCCTTCACTTCAGCCTCCTCCTATTTCTTGAGAGGATCAACATAGACCGGTACAACCACCACTTTCAAGGCATAATCCTTGATGAGATTCTTGTCCAAAACTTCCAGGATCCTAGCCTTCCAGATGACAAAGTAGGATGCTCCATCCAATCTGTCCTAATCCCTCAGTCTATTGATTGTCATCTTTGTTCAAACTAGTGTAGAACTGGTTCTCTTATCCCTCTCTTACTGCTGCCCCAACAAGACTCAGATCATGATTTCTTTGGCACTAGAAATCCTCTAAGGAACAAGTTCTTTTAGGACTCCCTCTGAGTCCTGATTTCCTTCACATAAATCCTCCCGCCAAATGTCAAATCACTCCTCTCCAATCTTACTTTGTTGCTGCTCAACAACCCAAATCTAGATTTATTTGGCAAGAAATCTGCTAAGGTAGTGACTCCCTCTACCTCGGCTTTGTATCCTCAGACACTGTTCTGCAACAACAACAACAACGTCCCACCAGCACCACAGATCGAATCTACACTACTTCTCTTGCCCTGACAACTTACTGACCTGAGCCTCTTAGGCTTTGTGTTAGCCCGGAGAGCTGATGCAGTTACATCGTGAGCTCCTCTTCGGTATTGCGGCACCCTCCATTGGCTCAGAATTTTGACACAGGCACTGCATGAGCCTCTACATACCTCCTCTGGCTCTGCGTCACTCCTTCAGATGCTCCTTTGGCTCTGAAACAATTTTGTCACTCAGGACATCTGCTTCTTTGCAGCAATTTCGCTGGATCTCCCAGCTGATGGTTTCAGTGTCCTATGATCTGCAATGGTCTGATACCATGTGAAAATTTCTCAATATTTACAAATAGAAATCCTATTGCAGTCACTGGTTTCACATCTCCTACTTGTTATTTCACTCAACAAGTTATTTAATTTATAAACAATGATGAAAAATACTATTGCAGACTACACTTACATACAGATCATAAACTGAAACAAATATGAGACAAACACACAAGGGACACCTTTATTTTCGGACAACACGTCCTCAGAAAAACCCAATGCGGGAAAACCAGCGTAGCAGATAGAGGGTTTGTATTATTAAGTAAGCAAAATATGAGTACAACAGGTTGCCTCTCACACTGGCTAATCTTTCAGAGAAACCTCGGCAGTAAGAAATGCATACGTCGCTCTCCAAGTCACAAATGATCCACTAAGTGGCTTGTCTTCAACAAACACTATGAAATCCCAACGCAATCCCTGCTTGGGCCAGCGTCTTGCCTCTAGGAGACTGTGTTACCCCTTTTGCTCGACCAATTTACTGGAGGAAGATTGTTGTTTAGCTCTCCCGGCTCAGAACCTCGCTTCTCTAGCAAATCTCGAACTTCTAATGAATATCCTGCACTACAACTGCAAGATACCCTCTTGGCCCGCGTTAGCACTGCATGAGCCCCTTCACGGGCGACGTGGGCCTCTGTGCTGCCTCTTTGATGCTACGACTACCTCTTTCCCCAGTACTCTTTGGCTCAAAACTCCTTCCTGATCCAAATCTCTGCTTCTGCCCCTCTCACTGCAACTCAGATCACTAGTTCGATTTTCTCAGCAAACCACGCCCCAGAAAAATCGAACTAATTTGATCACTTGGTGTATCTCCAACTAAACCTCAAGCCTCCTCTTATACTTTTCCTATTGATGAATCAACGGTCGAGATTAATTCCCTAATCAATGGCTAAGATTAAAACAGACTTGATCCTCGTCTCTTAAAAGCTTCTCACCCATATTTTTATTAACACCCATTAATATTTTTATTTTCCTAAGTTTAGACTTAGGAACCCCATTAAAAATATTAATTATTTTAATAAAACACAAGCCAGGTAGAATTTCACCAAACGATTCTGGGTCTTGGAGATCTCATGTATTCTAGCCTCTCCACAAAATTTTGGATCTAGAGCACATCCGATGCTACCCAAAATCAACACACTTTTTGCCCAAGCTTGTTCCTCTCTCTTACCCTAGTGCAATTTGCACTTTTGGTGCACAAACCTCCACCTCTTTCTCGTGAACCTATGCTTTATGCCCAATAAATCTCATCTCCCAATCCTAGTACATTTTCCCATCACAACTAGTACCTTGCATGAGAAAACAAGTTATAATAGGTGATTTTGGGACTAGCATTGCCTTGCCATTAGTGAGTTTCCTTTTCAGGTATATTGAGCCAAAGTTAATTAGCCCATCATATTAACATGGAAAATGATGTTCAAGGAGGTCATCAAGAAGGAGTTTCAAGAAGACACATGTGGAGATGAGACATAAAGATGTTATCGTGCAGGAGTAAAGGAATCTTGGACTACAACAAGTAGATGGTTCCAATACTTACCGAAACCCTTTGGCTGGTAAAGATGAATGATCTGTAAACTGTCATGGATATTCCACTAGACAGTTTGTCACAACAGATGATCCAGATTTAAACATGAACACATCAAATTATAGAGATAACCATAAATACAGAGATGTAGCAGAAATAATACTTCATTTCATTAATGTAAAATACTGAAATATGCTTACAAACAAAAATGGAAATAAACTAGCTCGGGCGATGGTAGCTTATCTCTGAGGAGAGATGTGGCGGATACATGCCTCTGAACTGTGTTACAATGAGGCTCGAAGGCCTATTTATTGTTTAGAAACAATGGAAAACCATAAACATCCAAAACCTAACCCTAGGAGATGAAGCACCAAGCTATGGGCCTCGTTTGGGTAAATTGGTACATCAACTTCCTGGGGTTGTAACTTTGGCATGCGATCTTTGTTTGATGCACACAATACCTCATTAGAAAGATCTATCCAAGGAATAAAACTTTTAAATGCCCAATATTGGCCAAGAATGCAATTTGGTCCTCGTTTTCCCAAAAAAACATCGTTTAGGGCCTCAAAACGGCTCTGGAAGTTCAGGACCCGAAAAACTGCCAAAAATAGTAAATTGTGCTACAATTAAGGAAACTGAAAAACTGAAAGAGACAGTTGTGGGGGTCGAAGTGGGATAGGCGGGTGGCGACCAACATACACTTGGATCATTCCTCCCCCGTTAGGTAGCAATGGTCCCCATTGCGTTGAGTGCCTCCATGAGATGGGGAAACTTAGGCTGAACTTGATCCCTGGTGAGCTTTTCTACAATCTTGATGTCCAGTAATGGTGGGAATCATGGTCAAGGGCAGTCCACATTGAACACTCGGTGAAATCCAAGGAATGGGGGAATGTTGTGCTCCAAATCATTGTTTCCGACAGCCTTGGTAATGGTGTAAGGACCATATTGGAGTGGTCTGAGCTTCCAATGGGCTCTTGTAAGGCGTTCTTTCTGTAGATGCAACCAAACTTTGTCATCCACTTGAAAATTGTGTGGCACCCAATGTTAATCATGTCTCTGCTTATACTTGGCATTTTCTAGAATGGAGTGGCAATATATCGGCCCGTTTGGTAGAGGTGCTCCGGGAGTCAGATCGAAAGAATGCTTGACCTGACAGTGCAACGGTACCTCTATGGGAGAGGAGAAGATGTTCTTGTATTCTTTCATGACTGTATGCACCTGATTCTGATGTGTGGAGGAACCCTTCCTAGGGGCCATGGATATGGCTATGATCTACCCCTTACTTTGAGAGCGAACTAGAAAGAAAATGGATTTCCTAGTTTGGGGGGTGATCTTACTACATTTCTTAGTAGAGATCAAAGAGGTGATGGTAAGTGGGGATACCTGCGGTATCCTGCATAATGAATTACCCAAAGAAATAATAACAACATGAGACCTTGACTCATACATAGCATGTCGCTTCCACAAGTATGGTTGGCTTAATAATACATCACAAACATCAAGAGGTGCAACATCACACAATACCTCATATATGAAGGGCTTGATGCTAAAGGAAAGACGACACTATTGGCGAACTCATAGATCTCATCCTTGGTGAAGCCACCTGATGTTGTACGGTTGCGGGTGTGGTATCGTCAGTAAGCCCAGCTGCTCCATGACCTTTGCTGAAATGAGATTCTTTTGGCTGCCACTGTCGACAATGAATTACAGTGACGAACCCTTTACCCACATTTGTGAGTGGAGAAGATGCTCCCCCTCCTCCAGATATTCAGGTTCATTCTTCTGGATCTTGACGGTGGCAAAAGTGGCACTAGGCTCTGCATCAATGATCTGATTCCCTTTGTCATTCCTCTTGACGAATTCTGACTCAAGGTTGGAACATGCATCTGACTTTGAAGCCTTCAACTCAGGCACCAACGACTGCTTGGTCTGAAACTCACTTGTGTTATGAGTGGGGCTCTTATGGAACTCACAACACTTTCCTATGTCTTTCTTTGACTTCGTGGTGTTGTTCTTTTCTTGTGGCTTCGATAGGTTGTCTTGGGTCACACCCTCTTGGCTTTGTCCTTGGTTCTACAGTTTGGGGAAGCCTTTCCTTTACTTTGGATTTGCGGATCCAAAGTCTCGCTTCTTCTGTTTAAACTTTTGCTCGATCTTGGCAGTGTATCGGTATGTTGTGCGGAGCGAGGAGATATACAGGAACTCCATCTCGTACTGGACGTACCTGTGTAGGCAGTCGCAATATTTGAGTAACAAATGCTGCTCAGAATCCTTGATACCCAACTTTGTGCAAAGGGTATGAAAAACATTGGTAAACTCTGACACGTCTTGGTCCCTTCCTTGCCACAACGTCGTCCACTTTATGTATTTATCCTCATAGCTTCCGACAGGGTAGTATTGATCCTTGATGGCATCCCGAAATGAATTCCAAGTGGGTGCAGCTGAAAAAAGTGAGGTCGTACTTTCGTCCTTCTGCTCATAGTAGGTTTTCCACTAGTCCTTGAGTGTGGGGCGGCTTTGAGAAGTGCAAAAGTGATCTTTTCCCGGCTGGAAAAATCATGAACATAAATATATCTTTCTAGCAGATTTAACCATTTATCTACGACATCCGCATCTATTTGACCCTCAAATATGGGAATGTCAAAATTAACTTGTACCTTAAAGGGTTTGGTGCTTCCAGAGTAGCTACTGGAAGTAGATGCGTCGCCCCTAGGTAGCTGCTGAAGGATCTGGGCAAAGTTGTCCATCATCGCGTTCCATTATCGCTCGAGCACTTCTTCAAGCAATATTTTGACAGGATATCCTGCCTCCTCATCTTTCTTTTCATCGCCATGAGAGGCGTTGGGGTTTGCGAGGCTGTTCTTGCAAACGTTGGACCAGTTCAAGCCCTATCTCTTTATACCTTGACCTTGTTGGGGACATGCAAAGAAAAACAGAGAAAGAGAAGACCGCTCTGATACCACTCATCCATATTTAAATAAGAATGCAAAAAATTAGGGCATAAATAAAGAGACGCAACAGAAATAATACTTCATTTCATTAATGTAAAATACTAAAATATGCTTACAAACAGAAATGGAAATAAACTAGCTCGGGTGATGGTAGCTTATCTCTGAGGAGAGATGTGGCGGCTACATGCCTCTGAACTATGTTACAATGAGGCTCAAAGACCTATTTGTTGCTGAGAAACAATGGAAAACCCTAAACATCCAAAAACCTAAGCCTAGGAGATGAAACGCCAAACTATGGGCCTCATTTGGGTAAATTGGTACATCAACTTCCCGGGGTCATAACTTTGGCATACGATCTTCGTTTGATGCGCACAATAACTCGTTAGAAAGATTTATACGAGGACTACAACTTTTGAATAGCATAGACTAGGTTGGCCCTTGTTTGCCCAAAAAATGTCGTTTAGGGCCACAAAACAGCTCTGGAAGTTCAAGACTCGAAAAACTGCAAAAATAGTAAATTGTGCTACAATTAAGGAAACTGAAAAACTGAAAGAGAGAGTTGTGGGGGTCCAAGTGGGATAGACAGGTGGCCACCAACATCCACCTAGATCAACAGATCTGATAGCATTATATTAAAAATATGAGATTCTACATTATTACAGTTTTATTAAAACTTTAAGATCTGTAGATTTAAATGTAATTAGTGCATGCATGTGAATGGAAATTATGCAGAAAAGTAAAGAATGAAAACATAAGCACACACACACACACAAGACATAAAATATGATCTCTAGGAAACCCTATCAAAAAAAAGCCCAGCTGGAAGGTGAGGTCGCTTCACTCTCTTTCTCTGTCTATAAATATGGCTGCAAGTACAAAGAATTAATGTTTGTGGGCAAGGGCTGCTACAATGCACATATCCTCTCTGCTTGCTCTACCTCCTATTTCTCCTATGTTGGAAATACTGAGAGTGGGGGTGAATCAATATTCCTTAGCAAATAACACTTTTAAATCTTTTTAGAGCATTAGTTAATCTTTAATTATTATTAATGTTTATGAAGTAGTAACAGTAAATAAAAGAACACAGTAGGCACAAGAATTTTAGGTGGAAAACCCCCTCCAGGTCAAAACCACCAAACTTTATTCTAATAAATTCTTTAATCTTCAGTCCCAACTGAAATGAAGGCAACAATTTCCTAGATTCCTAGAAAAACATTCTTCTCCAACTCCCACTAGAAGGATGCCCTAACGCCCTAGTTTCTTCAATAATCAACTGAAAGGATGCTCCAACACCCTAGCGAGCTGCAAATCACCCTAGCACCACCCTACCACCATAAAGTGTTCACGGGACCCAACATATAGGTGACTTCATACACCTGCCTAACATCTCCCTGCCACCCTTTAATGATTGAAATAAGACAAGACTGTGGATTCCCAAACTAGGGACAAAAATCCACGATACAGTATGATTTACAATGATTTTTGTGTACTTGACCAAATACCCAATCACTCTATGGCCTGAAACCCAGACATGAGATCATCCCAACAGTGACTCCTATACCTCCCAACACTGCCTCTTCGACTCTAGCCAGAATGACTCTTTTACAATCTTTACAATGATGAATATTTTACAAATGATTCTTTTACAACTTTACAATGATGACTCTTTTATAAATGACTCTTTTACAACTTTACAATGATGACTCTTGGCCTTAACAATACTTCATGATATTTGGATGGCTATCATGTCTTCAAGGATGTCTTATTGCAATGCTTCCTTTGATTTGATACTTCTGCTCTTGAATTCTTGCTTGTTGTTCTACTTGAATCTTCTTCGACCTACATGAAAAATTTTCTTGGCGAAACCAATCCCAAAACAAAACAAAATACCCTTCAACTTACATTTGCCTACAAAACACATGTAAGTGCATAATAATGAATAAATACAAATTAAAATTACAATGCGTACCTGAAGTGTGCTTGTCACTTTTGGTGTTGAATTGTTGCAACAGTAGACAAATACTCCCACTCTTGATATAGGCCTAGACTCTATGCAAGACTATATCCAAAACTGACCTAAAGATATATACAATAAAACCTTATGATAGGCCCTAAACTTGTGATGGACCAAGTTCTAAGTACAACAACAAAGACCATTCTATCAACTATGACAAGACAAGTAACATGAACATACAACATCATATATATTTAGTCAACTTGGTGTAGCATCAAGAATATGTAGCATCAAATGTGTAGTATCAAGAATAGGACATTCAAAATGTGATATCAAAACTAACTATGACATATATAGACATAGAGATATAACCGAGACCCTGTATATACTTACGTTGTCCTGAAAAACATATGTTAGAGATGATACTCAAATTCAAATGTAAAGACTAATCACACATACATGGTTGTAGGAGACTTACCCTTGACTGTTGATGTGTGGTCCTTATTGCAGTGATCCTTGAATGCATGCTTTTTATTGCCTTCTAAGAGATCGATATTGAATATGTTGTATCTATGTAATTTAGATCTCGAGGGTATAAAATTTTGTCCTGTGGTAGCCATCTGAGTCTTATGTCCAACCCCGTAGGTCTGATCAAGGTTGGATTCTTCAAGAAGAGTTATGCCCAATCTCCCACGATGACCTGATTATAGATTGGTTCAGTAAAGTGAACTTGTACGAAGTGCCACGTGTCACTGTTGCAACCTTCGACCCTGAAAAAGATACCCAACAAACTAAAATACGTTCTATTTCTGTCACTATTTACAAAATTTGAATCCAATGCTCAGAGAGAAAGTTATGATGACTTTCCCAACGTCACTAGTTTGACATGGAATTTGGGAGCCTGCAGAAACCCTAACTTCCTCAGATCATATCTCTGAAAATATAGCAAACCAAGATCTAAAATTTAGTCAAAAGGTTCATAAAGATTTTAGCTCAAATGGGTTTTAAGTTCAGCTTATGATGCTTCGCAGAATTTTTTTTATAGATAAAATTCCACGATGGCTTATTTGAAGCCACAAAATCCCTACTAGAGGAGGATATGAGGGTCGCTATTTATACGAATGTCTTGAGTTGAGAGGGTCCTCAAAAAGTGAACTTTGGTTAGGAAAAAAAACATTATTAATTATTGAATATTAAATGACCACAACCAATTATTAGAGCCATGCCACAACCCCATAGACTTTTAGCCCATTAACTGGGGTTACTAACTTCAAACACGAATATCTCTCAAACCGTGAAGAATTACGTGGCGTGCCATATGTCAACGGAAACATCTCAATGATTATAATCCATTTAGAATAACCTTGACTCATAATAGAGTAAGTTGTCAAGTCAAAATTCCCATGCAAGATCGGGGTAGCTCCTAGTGTTGCTTGGGTTGATATCGATGATAACCATTGACCAACAATCTCCCCCTTTGGCATTGATGGAAACACAAGTACTCCCCTTGCGATCATGACACCTCTTCCTACTACCTTCTCTCCCCCTTTGTCATCAATTGCAAAGGGAAAATCCCCCTGACAAACTGTCATCCTACAAACCTATACACACCTCCAGTCCCCCTTTCTACTTAGTTAGATAAGAGAAATATTCTAATGAGAACTTGGTAGAATTCCAATATTTTGGCAAAGATACTCAAATGTTTCATGAGGTTATGGTTTGGTAAAGATGCCATCAATTTGTTCCTTTGTGCCAACATATTCAAGCTTGATATTATTTTCGGTGACCTTCTCTCTAACGAAATGATATTTGATCGGAATGTGCTTTGTTTTGGAATGCATCACAAGATTTTTAGAGATACTAATGGCATCGGTGTTATTGCAGAACATGGGAATAGGCTCTTCAAACTTAACTTGAAGATATTGAAAGGTTTGCTTCATCCATAGAACTTGAGTACAACCAGTTGTTGTCGCGATGTATTTTGATTCCGCTTTGGATAACGAGATTGAAGACTGCTTTTTACTTAACCATGAGACAAGGCAACCACCTAGGTAGAACGCTGCTTCACTGGTACTCTTATGATCATCGACACTTTCTACCCAAACTGCATTTGTATAAGCTTGGATGACCATATCATTTCCTTTGGGATACCAGAGACCATATTCTGTTGTGCCCTTAAGATATCGAAGAATTCTTTTGACGAAAATGATATGAGGTTCTTTTGGTGTTGTTTGGAATCATGCTACTTGTCCAACTACCTGCATCACATCTGGCTGGGAGGCTGTCACATATAGGAAACTACCAATCATGGATCTATACAACCTTTGGTCCACATCCATTGACAAATCTTCTTGTAACCTATTACCATGGGGTTAAGGATAGGCTTGCAATATTCCATCTTGAATTTCTTGAGCATTTTCTTGATGCAATTGATTTGATATATGCATATTACTTTATCCCACTGAGATATCTTGATAATCATTAGATTGTCTTGATCCACTTTCACATAGATATTGCTTGTCAGCACTTCCTTTCTTGAATATTTAATAGTTCAATTATTCTTCTCCCCCTGGACATGTAATGAAACTGCCATCTTGTTCAAACTACCTATCTGTCAATCATAGACTTGTGCCATATACTGTATAGACTCCTCATCTTCAGATTTCTAGGAGTCGATAAGCTAAATTGTTCATAATGGTGTGTCATTTAATGGACCTTCTTGACTCAAGTCATTAACAGAAGTAGTTGTTGATTCCTCATAATCCATTATGAATCATGAAAGCATAACTGTTGGGACCTTATTGCCTTCTTCCTTTTCTTGCTCATCTTGTACCTGTTTTCCTTTCCAAACCTTCTTATTCTCATCGTCAAGCTTTTCATCCATGGTTGGTTCCATCTTGTACCTATAGTTATGAGCCATGTGCCCATAGTTATGACATTTGTAACATTCGATGTTATTGATAGAAGATTATGTTTGGTGTCTATCTCGTGATCCTACAAATTTGCTTCTAGGGTTTTGTCGATAATAGTTGTACCTGTATGGAACTTCACAATCCCTATCCATATGTCCAAAATTGTTACATTTGTAACATTTGACATCATCTCTCAAATGATCAAATTTGTTTATATTATGTTGAGTTCTGGAATATCCATTTCTGAAGGATCTCCTGGAATTATATTCATTCCAAACATACTTGTGACATTCTGTAGCTCTATGTCCAAACCTTCCACATGAATAACAATGACCATAAAAGATAGGTTGGTACCTGGGAGGAAATCTTCTTCGATGAATTGTCTTTTAAGGTTCTTCCTGTGAGGCTTGATCTCTTGATTTAGCTAAGAGATCTCTCTACTTGGTAGATTTTGCATATCCATCTTCTTTAATTGTCATAGAAGGACTTGACTTCTTTTTGAATTTTTCTTTGTAACAAAGACTAGTCTTGTCGCTGTATGATCATTGGTTGCTAATGATTTCGTCCAAAGTCTTTCAACTGTTGGTGTAGTTTTGAATTTTTTTTCCATTTTTTACTTCCTTTCGTAGAGAAACTATTTCGGCTTGCAATGCTTCTCTTTTCTTGTTGTTTTCCTTTAATTCTTTTCTAAGAGATTCTTCAATTCTCTTGTATTCTTCAACCTTGATTTTAAGGTTGAGGACATGTTCTCTTTTTGTCTTCAATTTGTCTTACATGCTTCTTCTCGACTATGAGCTTTTTGATAACCCTGATCACTTCGTTTTGAAATTCAACATCAGTCATTTCTTCTTCTTCGTCTCCTTCTTCGTCAGGTGCCTCTTGCTTATTGTGCTTGGCCATAAACAATACTCTTCTATGGAATTCTTCTTCGTTATCACTTTATTCTTCAGATGAGGAACTATCTTTTTTGGTGAAGAAACTTTTCTCAAACCATTTCTTCTTGCCATGCTTGTTGAACTTCCTAGGACCTTTCTTTCCATTTGTAACAACCTCATTTTTGTGAGGGCATTTGATTGCAAAATGCCCAACCTCACCACAGTCAAAACATATTAATGGAAGTTTACCTTTGAATTTTCCCGTACCTGTTCTCATTTTCCACGTGAAGTAGGCAAATTCTTTATCTAAGAGTTCTTCTTCCTCTTCTTCCTTTTCTTCATCCTTACAACTGCAAGTTTTTGATTCCTGAGTCTGCTTGTCCTTACCATTCTTCTTGGATGCGACAAATGTTGTTTCTAAGTGATATGTGCCATCCTCTTCTTCAATCCTCATTTCATATGCCATAAGAATTCCCTGCAATTCATCTATGCTAAGATTGTTCCTATTCGATCTATCTTCCAATACAAATACTGTAAGGTCAATTTACTAAGTAAACTAGCACATGTGCTTTACTTGTCAATCCGAGTTTGTAGACTTGGAAGCATGTCCAAAGTATATGAATTTCAGGTGAAGTCAATTTAGGAAGGCAAGACTACAAAGTTAAAGGAAGTGCATATTACAAATATATTCTAAGTTTTAAAAAACTAAAAAGTTTATTGTTCAAGATGCAAGCAAGAGAAGAGGCTCTTAACTTAGGAGGTCCTGGTTGTCCTTCCTCACAGTACTGTCCCCAAGAAGAGAAACAAAAGAGCAGTGGTTTGTAGTGTGTAGATAGCAAGAGAAGAGGCTCCTAACTTAGGAGGTCACGGTTGTCCTTCCTCACAGTTCTACTCCAATAACATTGCCATTGCATCAAATAAAAAAAATGGAATTCAAGAAATAATATAGGAAATGCAAAAAGGATGATCTTAGCTATGATTCATAACTTGATAGAAAGAGAATTTAAATTAAATTCTTGTTTGTCCTTTCATATGCAAATTTGACTTTAAACTAACATCATCCAAAAATCACACAAAAAGCATCACACATCTAAATAACTGAATCATAAATTTGAAACAAGAAATACTGAAATTGATTATGCCAATTTAATCAAAGTGTACTTAGCTTGGTATGGGGGCCCTCCAACCTTGCCTTGTACACCTAAGGAACTCTCAGCTACAAATAACTTATGTAAATATCCACATCATGAACAACAACTTAGAACAATAGAAAGTATTCTTCAAATTATCAAAAAGTCTCCAATAGTCTAAATACAAATTACATACATGAATGATTCATAAACTTGGTTTAAATAAGAAAATCATCAACAAAATTTGCTACAATAGCTCTAACAATATTATCTATCCTAATCCATCCATCCAGGTCGAACTCATCAAGTCTGGTTCACAAAATTAGGAAAAATCCCAAAAAATAATATTTTGCCCCTTTTTAATAGGGATTTCTGAATGACAAGTCAAGTTTGACCAGCGTTGACCGGGCCTGTGTTTGCTCAATTTGACCGAACCAATACATGTTCCTCCATCCATGGTTCCCAATCTTTCCAAATAAATGCTCAACCCTCACCCAGGTGTCCTACACAGATGACTTTAACGAAGCTATTACAAGAATTTTTAATGCAATCCAAATTTACTCTTAAAACCCAATTTTTAGAAAAAATTCTAAAAATTGAAAAACTTAATTTAGTTACCTAAATATGCAAAATAAGAGTAAAATGAAGCATATATGAGTGAAATAGGATGGAATATGGTGGTAAATGGATGGGTTTAAGATAGGCAAAAAATGACAAAAATTGAGGGCCAATAGATACCTTAGGGTTAAATCTTGTTGACAAGGTTTTGAGAATCTTTCGGACAACAATTTTCATTTCAACAGGTTCTCCCAAAGCTTCCAATGTATTTTTTGTTTCATCAACATGCTGAAAGTATGCAACAATATCTTCATCTTCCCTCATTTTGAGTTGCTCAATTTTTTCCCTGAAAATTTGAAGCTTTTCTTCTTTCACCTTTGAGTCATCTGCATATATATTTTCAAGCTTGCCCCATACCTCTTTAGTAGTTTTGAAACTCAATACCTTAAGATAAACACATTCGATAAGCCCACTGATAATAAGATCTTTAGCCTTTGCATCATATACCATATTTTTCTTACCTTGTTCATCCTAGATCGGTGTGAAGCCTTTGTCAACGATTTCCCATACTTCGTATCCTTGCGCCAACAATGAAATTGCATTATTCCACTCCAAAGTGCATATTCATTTCCATTGAACAAAGGAACTCTATTCTTAGTATACTCCATGGTCTCCTTCTAGTTGTTAGATTGTTATTGAAGGAATCGAGCTTTAATACCAATTGTTGGAAATACTAAAAGGGGGGGTGAATCAGTATTCCTTAACAATTAACACTTTTAAATCTTTTCAGAGCATTAGTTAATCTTCAATTATCATTAATGTTTATGCAGTAATAACAGTAAATAAAAGAACACAATAGGCACAAGAATTTTAGGTGGAAAACCTCCTCCGGGTCAAAAACCACCGAACACTTTTCTAATAAATTCTTTAATCTTCAGCCCCAACTGAAATGAAAGCAACAACTTCCTAGAATTCTAGAAAAGCATTCTTCTCCAGCTCCCACTGGAAGGATGCCCCAAACGCCCTGGTTTCTTCAGTAATCAATTGAATGTATGCCTCAACACCCTAACGATCCACAAATCGCCCTAGCACCACCCCACCACCCTGAAGAGTTCACAGGCTCCAACTTGTAGGCGACTTCATACACTTGCCTAACAACTCCCTGCCACCCTCTAATGGCTGAAATGAGACAAGGCTGTGGATTCCCAAACCAGGGACATCAATCCACGATACAATAATATGTACAATGATTTTCGTGTACGTGACCAAATACCCAATCACTCTATGACCTGCAACCCAACCATGACATCATCCCAATAGTGGCTCCCATACCTCCCAACACTGCAATTTCGACTCTAGGCAGAATGACTCTTCTACAATCTTTACAGTGATGACTCTTTTACAAATGACTCTTTTACAACTTTACAATGATGACTCTTTTACAAATGACTCTTGTACAATGACGACTCTTTTACAAATGACTCTTGTACAATGACGACTCTTTTATAAATGACTCTTTTACAACTTTACAATGATGACTCTTGGCCTTAACAATACTTCACGATATCTGGATGGTTGTCATGTCTTATAGGATGTCCCGCTGTGATGTTTCCCTTGATTTGATACTTCTGCTCTTGAATTCTTTCTTGATGTTGTACTTGAATCTTCTTCTACTTGCATGCAAAATTTTCCTGGTGAAACCAATCCCAAAACAAAACAAAATACCCTTCAACTTACCTTTTCCTACAAAACACATGTAAGTGCATAATAATGAATAAATACAAATACAAATTACAATGTGTACTTGAAGTGTGCTTGTCCCATTCTTGATATAGGTCTGGACTCTATGCAAGACTGTATCCAAAACTGACCTAAAGATATATACAATAAAAAGTGATGACAGACCCTAGACTTGTGATGGAACAAGTTCTAAGTACAACAACAGAGACCATTCTATCAACTATGACAAGACAAGTAACATGAAATTAAAACATCATATAGATTTAGCAGACTTGATATAACATCAAGAATATGTAGTATCAAGAATAGGACATCCAAAATGTGGTATCAAAACTAGCTATGACATATAGATACATAGAGATACTAAACACTAATCATACATACATGGCTGTAGGAGACTTACCCTTGACTGTTGATGTGTGGTCCTTATCGTTGTGATCCTTGAATGCATGCTTTTTCTTGCCTTCTAGGATATCGATATTGAATCTGTTATATCTATGTAATTTTGGATCTCCACGGTCTAAATTTTGCCCTGTGGTATCCCTCTAAGTCCTCTTTCCAACCTCGTAGGTATGATCAAGATTGGATTCTTCAAGAAAGAGTTATGCCTAATCTCCCACGATGGCTTGATTATAGACTTGTTCAATAGAACGAACTTGTACGAAGTGCCATGTGTCACTGTTGCAACCTTCGGCCCTGAAAATGATACCAAACAAACTATAGTCCGTCCTCTTTATGTCGCTATTTACAAAATTTGAATCCAATACTTAGAGAGAAAATTATGACGATTTTCCCAATGTCACCTGTTTGACATGGAATTTGGGAGCCTACAAAAACCCTAACTTCCTCAGATCATATCTCCGAAAATATAGCGAAAAAAGATCTAAAATATAGTCACAAGGTTCATAAAAATTTCAGCTCAAATGGGTTTTAATTTCAGCTTCTGACACTTCATAAAAAAATTTATAGTGAAAATTCCATGATGGCCTGTTTGACGCTGCAAAATCCCTACTAGAGGAGGATATGAGGGTCATTATTTATATGAATGTCTTGAGTTGAGAGGGTCCTCAACAAGTGAACATTTTAGGGATTTTAGGAAAAAAACATTATTAATTATTGACTATTCAATGACCACAACCAATTATGAGTGTCATGCCACAACCCCATAGGGTTTTTGCCCACTAACTGGGGTTACTACTTCAAACACGAATATCTCTCAAACCGTGAAGAATTACATGGTGTGCCATATATCAAAGGAAACATCTTGATGCATGGAATCCATCTAGAATATCCTTGACTCATATTGGATTAAGTTGTCAATTCAAAATTCCCATGCAACATTGGGGTAGCCCTTGGTGCTGCTTGGATTGACATCAACGACAACCACTCATCAACATCCTGGATATCTTTGCTCAGCTATGGAACAAAATTCTCTCGAAAGAATGGAATGCCTCTTCCACCTAATAGCTTGTCTATAACACGACCCGATAGCCTACTAGTGGATAATTTTGACCATATCAACTCTTAACTATAATTACAATATAGACTCTTCTAGAGTATTTTACATCACAAAAACGTGGATAGCCCCTTTTCCATGAATAATGGGGACTGACGCGGCATCCTCCCGAACTATAGGTGTGAAAATAGGAAGGTCAACTTCTGAGTGGAATAATTTTTGCATGCATACTCTAATTGATGTGCTTCTTGCACCATTGGAAATATCTTTATGTGTAGAATAACATGGAATGGTGTCACACCTAAGTCATTAAGTTGTACCCCCAAAAAACATCATTTGATTCCTCAAAATGCTCCTGGAAGGTTTCAGACCTTGTTTTGCACTGTGTCATGCCAGTAAAAAGGGTCCCGAAAGCTGATTCATTCACTTCTTCCACTCCATATGCATCGATATAGATGATAAACAATATAATGATCCAATATTGATCACACCTCCATAGGTTATTACTTTAAATTGGATGATGATGATGATGATGATAAAATATTTATATATTTCTCGTAGAAAATTTAATTTTTGATTCGTTTTTGTTACATCCAAATTATCACCTAGTTCAAAGCCTCGTTCGGTAACCTAGACAATGTGCAACACTTGGGAGTGTCACCATTGTCACCTTAGTAGCTACTCCCCTCATTTTGGACACAATTCAAAACAAAAGAGGCTTCCCCAATAAGGTTTAGAGATCAAATAACTCGAGGAACTTTAGCTAAGTGCCCCCTAAGGATCCTCTAATGAAGATCCATAAATACAACTATAGTCAACTAGGGTTTGAGGTGGATAAGGGAGATTTCCATATTTGGGTTCAATGTTGCTACGACTCACTATAGAGGCTATGGTTGACATATAGAGGCTCAAATAGGTTTCCCAAACACACCAAACAAAGAATTAACCAAAACTATCATAAATTGCAGTTTAAAATTACAAAATTGCAACTACTCAGTGGTTTATAACAACAATAAATTGATCCCTTAAAACAAAGATGAACAAGTGTAAAATGAAAGCTAAATGTAGAAGTAAACTAGGAAATAGATTGCAACAATATTTGACAGTTGTAAAAGGCATATATCAAAAATAAAACCCTTAACATTATCCCTAGAAAATGGTTGCAAAATGCATTTAAGACAATACTTTTACTTATCCAATGCACTTTTCAACCATGTCTCACCCTAGAACATAGATCAAAAAGTCATTTAATGTTGAAAGTATAATATTTTGTTGTAAATAACTCCTAATTTAACATAAGATAAAAGAAAAAAATGATTTTTATATTTTAGGTGTTTGCCACAAGAAAGATGAACTAGTATATTCTTAATCTATGACATATGGAGTTTAGAAATCAAACTGTTTTAGGGTTTCCATAGGGCAAAAACAAAATTCAAACAAATTAGGGTAAGTGTTATATCCCCCGACTTATTATTACTTTTTGAATTTGTATATGTAAGTGTGTTGATGTTGTGACTTTAAGTTTTAAACAAAATTGGTCTATTAGTAACACAAAATATTTTGTTGCTAATAGTTATCTTATGTAATTATGTTTCTCTTGTAGTTGTTACAACCCCCTCCAAAATTTTTCTTTCATTCAAATTTTTGCGCCCTCGTAATGTCATGTGAATTTCCATTTTAAGTCACCAAAGTCATGTGTGGTCATGTTTCTGTAAGTGTTCAAGCCTTCTTCTAAAAATCCTAAGTGTTGAAACTATTTTCTCTCACATGCCTAGCTCATGATGCTTTCATAACTCACTTCTTCCAAGCAGACCTAACATACTTCTTGGAGAAAGTGGAGCACACTCCTTTCCAATAGGCAGAGCACACTTCTTGTTAACACCTTGTGCATAGTTCTTGGAGTAAGCTTAACACACTTCTTGTGTATAGATAGAGCGCAGTTCCCAGAGACAATAATAGTGCATCTTCCAGAGACAGTGCCATCACACTCCTTGTGGATAGTCTGTGCGCACTTCTTATTGACAAAGAGAGCAAACTTTCCTAAATCAACGTTATTGTGCTTCCTAGTGGCAGACATCTCACTCTTATCTCCTAGTTTTCTGACATGCATTGAGTGCGCTTACAAACCCTAATATTAATTGCATGTGTGCTCTCCCTATATAAAGAGTCCAACCCAAACCTCATTTCACACTTATCATTCTCTTTTGAGCCTTGTGCACTTTTGGAGCACAAGGAGTATCCCTCACTCTTGGTTGCAAGTGACCATCTTCCAGGTAGTTTTCTCAACTATCGTTTTTTCTTACTTTTCCTTTCTCCCTTCTCTCTCTCACGTTCTCACTCTCTTCCTTCCTCTCTCGCCTTTCTCTCCCACCTCCCGATTTATCACCCCCTCAACTCTCTCTCTCTCTCTCTTCCCTCCAACTTTGTCACTATCTCCCTCCCTCTCTCCTTCTCTCTCCTTTGCACCCCCCCCCCCCCCCCCCCCCCCTTCTGTCCATCTTTCTTCTTTTCTCTCTCTATCTCACTCATAAGCTAAACAATACTCTCTCCATCTCTTCCTTGACACTCTGTCTCTTCTCTCCACTTTTCTCTCTCTATGTCTTTCTTTTGCCCTCCCTTCTCTCCTTCCTAACTCCATCTTCCCTATCCCGCCCTCTCTCCTCCTTTCTTCACTTCCCTCTATCTCTCCACCTCTATCATTTCTATGTCTTTGTTCTTCCATACCATAATATATCTAGAGTTAATATATTATCATTATAATATTATATTAATTAATACTTATTAAGTTGAATAATATTAATATTATATTTAATAATAATATTAATATGAATATTAATCTTTCAATATTACTATTAGGTTTAATGATGTTTTTTACATGGCATGATAACAAAATTTATAACAAAACTACAACAAATGAATATTTTCGAATATTATAACTTTGATGTGGAAATATTTACACTAATAAAGAGTCTAGCCCAAAGGTCATTTCGCACTTATGTTTCACTTTTGAGCCTCGTGCGCTTATGGAGCACAAGGAGTAACTCTTGGTTGCAAGTGCACCATCTTTCAGGTAATTTTCTCAACTATCGTTTTTTCTTACTTTTTCTTTCACACGTGTCACTTTTTCTTTCACAATTGTCACGTTTCCTTGCTTTCACTCTTGCATGTGTCACTTTCGTTTACTTTCACATATACTAAGAGCACCTTAGTGCACCTTCTAGAGGCATCTCCAACGAACTTTCTTACATTAGTTGATCATATCTATCACAAGAACATGAGTTGGACACACTCCCATGACATAACACACCTTTGATTGCAGTCAACACTTGTGTCGTAAAGACTTGCACCCTAACTATCATATTTGAATATTAGTGTCATTTTAATGTTGCTTCAGTCTATACATGTTGGTTTGGGTATTGTGCATTTCCTTGCTATGAGTTTAATTTTGTATGTGTGTTTGATCATGTATGGGACCTGTTTGTATGCTCTTTCTCCCTCTCTCTTGTTCCACTCATCTCACACTTAGTCAATTTGGGATTATTTCTTGTCTTCACATCTTTCACAAGATTTGAACATGCTTACACTTGAGCTCAAATCATGAGTGCTTTGCGCACTCCCAGGACCTAGACATCATCTCCTGCTGCTTACACCCACGCTCTACACCAAGCCTTGATAAGACTTGCCTTATGGAGTGCATAGCGCACTCCTAGTGGATAGCAAGGCCATCTATAGCCCTTGCAGTGGAAACCTGCGATCAACCAAGAGTCTCCTTCTCATTTATAGTGCATTGTGCATCTTTAGTCCTCAAGCCTCTAGCCACTATCTCCAAGACCTGTGATCTATGCCCGATCTTGTTCCTCTCTCTTACCCTAGTGCAGTTTGCACTTTTAGTGCACAGACCTCCACCTCTTTCTCCTGAACCCATGCTTTGTGCCCAATAAATATCATCTCCCAATCCTAGTGCATTTTCCCATCACAACTAGTATCTTGTATGAGAAAACAAGTTAGAATAGGTGATTTTGGGACTGACATTGTCTTGTCGTTAGTGAGTTTCCTTTTTCGATATTATTGAGCCAGAGTTAATCAACCCATTATCTTAACATGGCAAATGATGTTCAAAGAGGCCATCAAGAAGGAGTTTCAAGAAGACACTTGTGGAGATGAGATATAAACATGTTATCATGCAGGAGTAAAGTAATATTTGACTACGACAGGTAGATGGAAATTCATGATGACTTAGAAGGTTCCAATACTTACCCAAACCCTTTGGAGGGTAAAGATGAATGATTCATAAACTGTCGTGGATATTCCACTGGACAGTTCATCACAACAGATTTGATAATATTATATTAAAAATATGAGATTCTATATTATTACAGTTTTATTAAAACTTTAAGATTTGTAGATTTAAATGTAATTAGCGCATGCATGTGAATGGAAATTATGCAGAAAATTAGAGAACGACAACATAAGCACACACACACAAAACACGAGATATGCCCTCTAGGAAACCCTTTCGGGAAAAAACCCAGCTAGAAGGTGAGGTCGCTTACCTCTCTTTCTTTGTCTGGAAATATAGTTGCATGTACAAAGAAGTAATGTCTGTGGCCCATGGGCTGCTACAATGAACATATCCTCTCTTCTTGCTCTACCTCCTATCTCTCCTGGCCAGATTTTCTCACATATGGAATAAAATGTTCTCAAAATAATGGAATGCCTCTTCCTGCTAATAACCCGGTTATAACACAGCCTGATAGCCTACTAGTGGTTAATTTTGACCATGTCAACTCTTAACTAGAGTTAAACTAGCATTTGCACCAGACGTTGCAAAGAAAACACCGTAAGGCAATAGATAACATATAACACTATGTAAAGCAATCGATAACATATAACACTATGTAAAACAATCAATAACATATAACACTAATTAACGCTTCTTTTCCCCACCACCCCCGAGCTGGCACCCGCTGTGCTGGCAACCAACACCCGTGCAATTTCAAACGATCCCTCGCGCCAAACATTCATTCGCTCCATTCGCACAATCGGAACAGGTCCTCTCGAGCATTCATTTCTCCTGTTCATGGTGCTTGCTCACCTCGTAGGTCCGCTCGCGGTGCTGAATCCCGGCAGGCTGTGCCCTAGGCATAAGGTAAATTATATTCTGTGAACAATGACATCCACCATTTTGCCGGGTGCCCGGAAGGCCCATGCATACGAATCCCACCTCGTGCTGCTATAAATTGTCTGCATTGGCAGCTCCCAGCGTCTGGCGAAACAGATACATTCAAGGTCTCCATTTGGGTGCAGGTTCGAGCGATGCTGAAGGTGTTTTCCCATTGCATCGTAATCAGTTTACAGATTTATAAAGAACCACTTAGCCATTCAGACATCTTCAATAGTTTTTAGGACATGGTTTAATGGTTAATAGTTAAGTAGGGAGGTCTAATCCCAAACAAAATTATATATATCTGAAAATTGCTCCAAACGCAGTCCAATCTCAAGCAAAATTATATATATCTGAAAACTACTCCAAACACAATTTTTTTAGTTGAAAAAAATACAATAAACCACCGCCATTACAATTGCAAACTCAAGCTCCTGCATCCAGTGTGCTTGATTGTGTACTACCCACTTAGACATGGAGGCCATGAAAATCAGATAATCCTAAACCACCGCCATTGCAAGCTTCCTACATCCACTGTGCCTGCCTGTGCACTTTGCCAGGTGCATAGTTTATTTGGGCTTTTCATTGGGGTGATATTTTGAGTACAAATATATTTAATTCTATGAGAGGAATTTGGTGCACATTAATTTTCACATGCTTTCTAGGATGGATGACCACGGAAAAATGCAAGGGCACCAACTGGTGGAGCATTGATGTAAGTAGTAGGCTCGGACTACCTGAAGTATGTTGCCACATTTTCTTTATCCTCCTTTTCAACTCAAAACATTTTCCAATGCTCCTTTGGTGTGGTGCCATTGCTTTCTGCAATAAATGAATTATACCTGCCTATTTTAGCAACAAAAAATATAATTGCAAGTGAATCTCATTTTCATGTCAGATCAACAACCTTTTTCTCGAACTTCTTGTTCCTACTTGTTGAAAGAAAGCTGTGTTTTTTGTTATCAACCTTGAATATTTCTTTCATGTCTTCTCTAGCATTATTATGGCGATCTGGGTTCTATGTCAAATGAAGTGACCAGATTGTCATAAGATTAGGCTAGTAATGCAAGCAAGGCAATGACTGCATGTACATTTTGAATTGGTGCCTCAACAGGTGCTAGCATCTCTAACAATTTTTTGAAGTGATTGATGTTGTTGGCCACATCTTATGTTGTCATCTTTATTTGTGAAAACTTCCTCAGCTATATCTTAGGATGACAGCTTGATATTCATAAATGTTAAACAGCTTTAATTTCAATTGATTGTTGTGTTCGGCTACATATTAGGTGCCTCCTCTTTATTTGGTGAAGTTCCCTCAGACAAATCTCACAGTTACAGCTTTATTTTCACACGCGTGTGCTCCATTTTTCTTTTGGTGTTTTGGCACTGGTGATGTGAGTCATTTGATCATTAATGTTCAAAATGCTACAAGTAAGAGTCCTATGATTAGCAGTTCATATGGTATGTTTGACTTCATCTTCTTCCAGAATGCTAAATGATCTTGTTCAATAATGGAATTCCCATTTGTAGCTTCCAGATGAAATCCCATGCTGTTAAATTTTACAACCAGATCTGTTTTAGACAAAGAAGAAAGTCAAGCTAGCTAGAACCATGGTTCTGGTGAACTTTAAGACTTCTAATTTGCATTGGTGTTTGTTGTATTGCTTGTTCTTTTTCAAATAGGTAACCAACCTGAAAATTAAAGTCTGGCCTTCCTTGTGAACAAACCATTAGTTTGGTATCAAATATTGGAAAAAATTCCAGTGATCAAAGAGAGATATTGAGCTTGTGTTTGCAACACTAGAGTGCTCAGCAATTGGAATCAAATTTATTGATTAAGGCATGAATGTACAGCAAATAAAAGACTTACCATCCACTAAAATATTTAAATTTTAGCAAAAAGAATGATGTATTCATAGTGGACGAATATTAGAGAGTAAAATATACGATAGAGAATTGCAGTTCTTTGGAAATAAAATGCATGAGTCAACCTTACATTATCTGGAATTCTCCCACACTTATAGAGTGTGACTACAATTTATCTATTCAAGTTGTTGTCTGATTATCCTGCTGTCTTCTCTGTTGCATTCTCCTCTGCCTGTCTTTTTTTTGACAGTTTTTGTTGCCTCATTATATTTTTTTTATTATTTAATTAAATGTATTCAATACTTCTCTATATATAAAGGCTAAAATGACTTTTTCTTCCTAAAGGGGTATTCATAATGCAAGGGTCAGTTAACCTTCCTAAAGTACTATTCAGTTGTCCTTACATAGACAGTAAGACAAAAGCTTGCTTTCTAGGAGATGCAGGTCCAGAGGATATGTGAAGATTAACAAAAAAAATCTAACATTTAGTATATTTATCTTGCATGTTTTAGTTGATGTATTTCCTACATTTGCTATCCCTGATAAACATGATTAGTTGTTTGCCTCTTGTTAGAAAGGGGTAATTCAGGGATAATTGCTACACAATGCCTTGGGCTAACTTGGAATGTGTGTTACTTAATTTAAAATTTTACTGTTGTTAACTCAATGTAGCTTAGTGTTACTGCCACCTGATTCAAGAAAAAAACAAAGTTGGATAAATAAGCTTAGAGTGTATTATCTGAAGATCCAAGGCCCAAATTATTTGTTGAAGCCTGAATTTTATATTACCATGTATTCACTGAAAATATAGAAATATGTGGTAGTATTCTTTTTCCTTGAGCTTTACTGTGTTATCAAAAAGCCCTATTTCTTTTCAACTTGTATGGATGTCTGGGGCTTGGCATGGTTTTTTGGCTGGATGTTTACACAGCAGCTGTGTGAAGGAAAAACACTCTTCTGCTTTATATTTGTTGTACCTTATTTTATGGTGCATCTATAGGCTGCAATAGTCAGTGCACAAAAAATCTAGA
Source organism: Pinus taeda (assembly GCA_000404065.3). NCBI lineage: Eukaryota > Viridiplantae > Streptophyta > Pinopsida > Pinales > Pinaceae > Pinus > Pinus taeda. The sequence continues at coordinate 259,417 of APFE031576643.1, forward strand.
AGCAAGTCAATTATTTACACAGCAGAAACTTGAACAACACAGACGTTGCCATAATGCCACTACACAACATATGCCCAAGAGCCAGTAAGACATGTTTCCTTTCTAATTTATGGAAAACTATACTTTAGGAACTATTGAAACTGTAGTAAACTTTGGAACGTTAAGAAGGCATTCAACAGTTAAATAAGGCACCTTTGATGCAATACATGAGCTTCCAGTGTTGGTTGGCAGTTTGACTTCTATTAATCCTCCAGACAAAACACCTTTGATGCTATTTATGAGCTTCCAATGGTGGTTGGCAGTTTGACTTCTATATTATCATTCTCCAGCAAATGTGAAATAGTGATTCAGACGTTGATTCCATGTTGACCCATTTCAATTCCCAAATAAAAATGTATTACACATCCTGGCAGCCCAAATTAACTTAGGCATTGTTTACAAAGGTAGCATGCGGTGATTGTGAATCCAACCTCCACTTCAATGACTTCTTCCTTTGTGAGGTCCCAACATGAATCCTAGACTGTTTCTCTGTTTCCAAGGTAATGGTTATCAGAGTCTAGTGACTATCAGTAATACAAAGTGTTGGAGTTGATATTATTCCCTTGAGAGGCCCCGGCATGAATCCTGGACCATTTATCTTCCTCCATGGTAATGATTATCAGACATGTGGATGGTCAACCGAACAGTAAAGTTTACAAATCACAATTGTTGATAGAATGTAATCCAATTAATGTAATCCAATTCAAAACATGATGCAAGCTCTGGAAGTGTTTTACAAAACCAGATTTCTATATAGGGTATGATCTCTATAACTAAATCGTGATCAAAACATAAATTCTGAGCTCAATTAAGATCAGTGAAGAATCTATCAATCTCTTAACAGGAAAACCATGAGCTTGAAAGGATCCTGAATTTGCTTCCTGCATTTTAGAAACTTATCCTGTATTTTCACAATTGTTGATCAATTTAGAAGTGCTCTATTTTGTTCATATTAGAGAGGAAAAACGCATCACGACATTAAATTGTCAATGTATATTTCAAAAATGTTCTACATCAAAATGTTCTACATCAAATAGTCCATTCATGTTAAGTTCCCAAAACATGGTCTTCTTCGAATCCAGTATAAGAGTGTGGACATGGACTCACTTAAATTGATTCGTTCATGTTGAGGTGGCTTCAAATCATAATTATAAGTTTCATATACATCAATACAATGATTTCAAATACAGAAAATTTAATAATTAATAAAAAAATCCAAACAAATATCATAGAAACAGATAAAATGAGAGCAAATAGCATCAACCAGAAAAACACATATTATAATAATTTCAACAATAATTCTCAAATTTCACAGAAGAATTCATCTATACAGAGGAACCAATTACTGACTTGGTTGTATTTTACTATTTTGGTCGTTTGGTTTTTTCTTCATGGGAGAAGAGATGTTCAAATCTAGTAAGATATTTCTGTAAGAGAAACGCTAGTTGTATTCTTACTCAGCCCTCCATTCATACTGGGTTCACGAGCTTGCTTCTTGTTATCTTAATATCTACATTTGGATTAACATCGGTGATCATTTGACAACAAGTACAAGGATTGGGATGCTATTAGAAACTGTGATGAGAATGGAAAAACCCAAATTCAGTATGAAACAGAAGGAATTTGATAAATTTCTATGAAAAGATTGACACCCTAAAAATAAGGAAGACAACCTAAATTATGAAGATTGTATAGACAACTTGTACTTTCAAGTACGATTGCCATAGTGCGCAAATAATTATGCTTACAGGAAACTGATCATCCCTTCATCTCCATTTCCACTATCTCAACTCTCTCTACAAAATTATATTCTCTGCAGCATTCCAAATAACTAGCCATTACAAATCCGGCGAATATATTTTGTTTTCAAGGATACGATGTGTTCTGTATCCGAGCAGGATTTCGAATTTTCAACCTTCTGGAGCAACTAATACTGTAAGATCATGCATCATTCAAGCACACCACACAATATCAGGGAAGAAAGTCTTCTCATCTACATATATTCTCCAGATGTCCTTTATAGAATGGCTACAATATAAAGTTGACCTCTCATTTGATTCCTTCCATAACAAAGGTGCACTGCTGTTTTCTTTACTTACCATTGCCATGACCATATCATTGCTCTGCATTTCGAATGATCCACTAAATAAAACATGTGAAGTAGGAAGAGTTTATAATTGTTGTTTACATTGGCATCACCAGTAATCCCCACAAGAACAAATTCCATCCTTGAAATGATGGAATCGATTTATATCTCTCAAAACAATTTCTCGTTTGGCAATCTTGGAGATGAACTTAGTGGCATTGTGGCAGTCACCACAGACACGGAGGTTCTTTGTGATCTGGATAGGCATTCCAGGGCTTGTCTCAAGGAGCCCAAATGCAATAGCCAGTTTTTCACTATGTGTCGAAATGATGTTTTCTTTCTCCTCTTCCTCGACATCTTGCAGTACAAAACTCTTGTCGTGCACATAGCCTTCTTTCTTCATATCTCTAATCAAGCTATGCAGCACTGCATATATTTTCTCTGATTGTGGGTGTGATTTGTCTCCTCCCACAAATGTATGAACACTATTCTTGATTTCAATCCAGCTCCGTCCTGGATTCTTTTTCAAGCCCTTGATTTTTATCATTGTTCTCACTTTTGCAGCATCATGCCACCTTCTGGCTGCAGCATAGATATTTGAGAGAAGCACATAGCATCCTGTATTATTAGACTCCAGCTTAAGATGGTGTTTTGCTACATATTCTGCAAGCTCAATGTTGCAGTGAATCCTGCAGCCACCAAGCAAAGCCCCCCATACACTGGCATCAGGCTCAAAAGGCATATTGTTTATTAGCTCTTGCGCCTCATCGAGATAACCAGCTCGCCCAAGAAGGTCAACCATACATATATAGTGCTCCATCCTTGGCCTAATGCAGTGATTTCTATTTAAACCGTCGAAGTATTTACGACCCTCATCCACTAGCCCTGCATGACTGCACGCCGACAAAATACAGATGAAGGTGATGTCATCTGGCTTCATACCAGTCTGTTCTAGTTGAGAAAAAAGTGCAATAGCATCCTTGCTCTGCCCGTGTAATCCATACCCTAAAATCATCACATTCCAGGAGACGACATCTCTTTTAGGCATTTTCTCAAACAACCTACGTGCAATCTCTAGCCTGCCACATTTGGCATACATGTCTATCAGAGCATTCCCTGTAGAAACATCCATCTCAAGTCCATTTCTAAGTATGTGTCCATGGATCAATTTGCCTTGTTGTAGGGCTGCTAAATGTGCACATGAAGGGAGCACGCTCACCATTATTGTCAAGTCAGGTTTCATTTTATCCTTTTGCATTTGCTGAAAGAGTCTCAATGCCTCGTACGCTCGTCCATTCTGGGAATAGCCAGCAATGATTGCATTCCATGAAACCACGTCTCCTTTAGGCATGTTGTCAAAAAATTGAAGAGCAACGTCTATACTTCCACACTTGGCATACATAGCTACAAGGGAATTCCCTACATTCACATCCTCAACAATTCCACTCTGAATCACATAAGCATGAATACACTTCCCTTTCCACAGAGCTCCTAAAAGGGAACATGCCCGAAGTGCGCTTACAATCGATCCCGAGTCAGGTGTCATGTTTGCTAGTTGCATCTGGTGAAAGACAACCAGAGCATCATTGCATCTGGTCAAAGACAACCAGAGCGTCATTGTTGTACCCATTCTGGGAATATCCTGCAATCATAGCAGTCCACGAGATGGCATTTCTTTGAGGCATCCTGTCAAACATTCGACGGGAAATCTCTACACTACCACATTTGGCATACATATCCATAAGTGCAGTCCCCACAGAAACATGGGACTCAAACCCATACCTAATTACAGTATGATGGATAAGCTTACCTTGGTGCAAAGTTGCTAGCTGCCCACATGCCGGAAGTACACTGACCATGGCGACTGAAGTGGGTTCACATCTGCCAACTGCATTTGATTGTAAAGCGCCAAAGCCTCGCCGACATATCCATTATGGGCATACCCTGCAATCAGTGCATTCCAAGAGACAACATCTCGTTTAGGTATTTTGTCAAACATTTTCCTTGCATTCTCTAAATCTCCACATTTTGCATACATATCTATTAGGGCACTTGTCACATAAACATCCATTTCAAGCCCACTTTTAACTACATGATAATGGATATCTCTGCCCTCTTGCAGAGCTGACAGCCCAGCACACACCTTGAGCACAAAGGGATAAGTAAAATTATTTGGGTGAACGCCTACCTGTTCCATCTGGTAGTAGAGCGCCAGTGCATCCTCAAAGGGCTCGTTCCAGGCATATCCTCTGATCATTTCATTCCATAAAAAGATATTTCGGTGGCACATTCTGTTAAATAGCAGGCGTGCATCATCCATTCTCCCACAGGCAACATAGAAGCTCAGAAGTTTCGTTTTCAAGCTAGTTTCTTGCTCGACCCCATTTACAACCATGTGGGCATGGAGTTGATTGCCCTGGGAAATAGATTTGGTGTCCATACAGGCCTGCAAAATAGAAACATAGGCTTCAGAGTCCAATTTCATAGAGGCCACTGCATCGTTCCGTTTGGGCCTGCACAGGTCTTCCCAGTGGGGCACGGACGCAACCCGAGACCAACTGTGGAGATAGCATGGCGTTTCAGTTCTTACGCTGCACTAAAGGGAGGACGTACTGTTGTTCTGACAACATGCATTCCTAGTCCTATTTCCATTCCGCCTGTGTCTATTCCCCTTGCCATTGATCTAACGCTTGAAATTTGTGTAATCGTCTAACATCTAATCGTATGGTGCACAAAATGACATGTAGGCAAGGAGGAGAGTTGATTTCAGAGGGAAACGCCTTACGGTGTAAA